>JANJGK010004354.1:52500-64016 GCA_039081455.1 Macrobrachium rosenbergii
ACTGGATTGCTGCCCACCTTTTGGATGGTGGCCTATTTCCTTAAGGAAATCAGCAGCTGTCAGGACCACTTAAGGTTGGGTTTACCAGTTCGAGACATAGGCAACTTTGCCTCTGTCATCGAAACTGGATTGCTGCCCACCTTTTGGATGGTGGCCTATTTCCTTAAGGAAATCAGCAGCTGTCAGGACCACTTAAGGTTGGGTTTACCAGTTCGAGACATAGGCAACTTTGCCTCTGTCATCGAAGCTGGATTGCTGCCCACCTTTTGGATGGTAGCCTATTTCCTTAAGGAAATCAGCAGCTGTCAGGGCCACTTAAGGTTGGGTATACCAGTTGGAGACATAGGCAACTTTGCCTTTGTCATCGAAACTGGATTGCTGCCCACCTTTTGGATGGTGGCCTATTTCCTTAAGGAAATCAGCAGCTGTCAGGGCCACTTAAGGTTGGGTATACCAGTTGGAGACATAGGCAACTTTGCCTTTGTCATCGAAACTGGATTGCTGCCCACCTTTTGGATGGTGGCCTATTTCCTTAAGGAAATCAGCAGCTGTCAGGGTCACTTAAGGTTGGGTATACCAGTTGGAGACATAGGCAACTTTGCCTCTGTCATCGAAACTGGATTGCTGCCCACCTTTTGGATGGTGGCCTATTTCCTTAAGGAAATCAGCAGCTGTCAGGGCCACTTAAGGTTGGGTTTACCAGTTCGAGACATAGGCAACTTTGCCTCTGTCATCGAAACTGGATTGCTGCCCACCTTTTGGATGGTGGCCTATTCCTTAAGGAAATCAGCAGCTGTCAGGGCCACTTAAGGTTGGGTTTACCAGTTCGAGACATAGGCAACTTTGCCTCTGTCATCGAAACTGGATTGCTGCCCACCTTTTGGATGGTGGCCTATTTCCTTAAGGAAATCAGCAGCTGTCAGGGCCACTTAAGGTTGGGTTTACCAGTTCGAGACATAGGCAACTTTGCCTCTGTCATCGAAACTGGATTGCTGCCCACCTTTTGGATGGTGGCCTATTTCCTTAAGGAAATCAGCAGCTGTCAGGACCACTTAAGGTTGGGTATACCAGTTGGAGACATAGGCATCTTTGCCTCTGTCATCGAAACTGGATTGCTGCCCACCTTTTGGATGGTGGCCTATTTCCTTAAGGAAATCAGCAGCTGTCAGGGCCACTTAAGGTTGGGTTTACCAGTTCGAGACATAGGCAACTTTGCCTGTCATCAAAACTGGATTTCTGCCCATCTTTTGGATGGTGGCCTGTCTCCTTAAGGAAATCAATAGTTGTCTGGGCCACTTATCGTTGGGTATACGAGTTCGAGACATAGGCAACTTTGCCTTTGTCATCGAAACTGGATTGCTGCCCACCTTTTGGATGGTGGTATATTTCCTTAAGGAAATCAGCAGCTGTCAGGGCCACTTAAGGTTGGGTATACCAGTTGGAGACATAGGCAACTTTGCCTTTGTCATCGAAACTGGATTGCTGCCCACCTTTTGGATGGTGGCCTATTTCCTTAAGGAAATCAGCAGCTGTCAGGGCCACTTAAGGTTGGGTATACCAGTTGGAGACATAGGCAACTTTGCCTTTGTCATCGAAACTGGATTGCTGCCCACCTTTTGGATGGTGGCCTATTTCCTTAAGGAAATCAGCAGTTGCCAGGGCCACTTAAGGTTGGGTACACCAGTTCGAGACATAGGCAACTTTGCCTCTGTCATCGAAACTTGATTGCTGCCTACCTTTTGGATGGTGGCCTATTTCCTTAAGGAAATCAGCAGTTGTCAGGGCCACTTAAGGTTGGGTATACCAGTTCGAGATATAGGCAACTTTGCCTCTGTCATCGAAACTGGATTGCTGCCCACCTTTTGGATGGTGACCTATCTCCTTAAGGAAATCAGCAGTTGTCAGGGCCACTTAAGGTTGGGTATACCAGTTCGAGACATAGGCAACCTTGCCTATGTCATCGAAACTGGATTGCTGCCCACCTTTTGGATGGTGGCCTGTCTCCTTAAGGAAATCAGCAGTTATCAGGGCCACTTAAGGTTGGGTATATCAGTTGGAGACATAGGCAACTTTACCTCTGTCATCGAAACTGGGTTGCTGCCCACCTTTTGGATGGTGGCCTATTTCCTTAAGGAAATCAGCAGTTGTCAGGGCCACTTAGGGTTGGGTATACCAGTTTGAGACATAGGCAACTTTGCCTCTGTCATCAAAACTGGATTTCTGCCCATCTTTTGGATGGTGGCCTGTCTCCTTAAGGAAATCAGCAGTTGTCTGGGCCACTTAAGGTTGGGTTTACCATTTCGAGACATTGGCAACTTTGCCTGTCATCGAAACTGGATTTCTTACCACGTTTTGTATGGTGGCCTGTCTCCCTAAGGAAATCAGCAGCTGTCAGGGCCTCTTAAGGTTGGGTATACCATTTCGAGACATAGGCAACTTTGCCTGTGTCATCAAAACTGGATTTCTGCCCACCTTTTGGATGGTGCCCTATCTCCCTAAGGAAATCAGCAGTTGTCAGGGCCACTTAAGGTTGGGTATACCAGTTCGAGACATTGGCAACTTTGCCTCTGTCATCAAAAATGGATTTCTGCCCACCTTTTGGATGGTGGCCTGTCTCCCTAAGGAAATCAGAAGTTGTCAGGGCCACTTAAGGTTGGGTATACCAGTTCGAGACATTGGCAACTTTGCCTCTGTCATCAAAACTGGATTTCTTCCCACGTTTTGTATGGTGGCCTGTCTCCCTAAGGAAATCTGCAGCTGTCAGGGCCACTAAAGGTTGGGTATACCAGTTCGAGACATAGGCAACTTTGCCTTTGTCATCAAAACTGGATTTCTGCCCACCTTTTGGATGGTGGCCTGTCTCCCTCAGGAAATCAGCAGTTGTCTGGGCCACTTAAGGTTGGGTTTACCAGTTCGAGACATTGGCAACTTTGACTCTGTCATCAAAACTGGATTGCTGCCCACCTTTTGGATGGCCTATCTCCTTAAGGGAATCAGCAGCTGTCAGGGCCACTTAAGGTAGGGTATGCCAGTTCGAGACATAGGCAACTTTGCCTCTGTCATCGAAACTGGATTGCTGCCCACCTTTTGGATGGTGGCCTATCTCCTTAATGAAGTCAGCAGCTGTCAGGTCCATTTAAGGTTGGGTATACCAGTTGGAGACATAGGCAACTTTGCCTCTGTCATCAAAACTGGATTTCTGCCCACCTTTTGGATGGTGGCCTGTCTCCCTAAGGAAATCAGCAGTTGTCTGGGCCATTTAAGGTTGGGTTTACCAGTTCGAGACACTGGCAACTTTGACTCTGTCATCAAAACTGGATTGCTGCCCACCTTTTGGATGGTGGCCTATCTCCTGAAGGGAATCAGCAGCTGTCAGGGCCACTTAAGGTAGGGTATACCAGTTCGAGACATAGGCAACTTTGCCTCTGTCATCGAAACTGGATTGCTGCCCACCTTTTGGATGGTGGCCTATCTCCTTAATGAAATCAGCAGCTGTCAGGGCCTCTTAAAGTTGGGTATACCAGTTCGAGACATAGGCAACTTTGCCTATGTCATCGAAACTGGATTGCTGCCCACCTTTTGGATGGTGGCCTATCTCCTTAATGAAATCAGCAGCTGTCAGTGCCACTTAAGGTTGGGTATACTAGTTCGAGACATTGGCAACTTTGCCTCTGTCATCGAAAATGGATTTCTTCCCACGTTTTGTATGGTGGCCTGTCTCCTTATGGGAATCAGCAGTTGTCAGGGCCACTTAAGGTTGGGTATACCATTTCGAGACATAGGTAACTTTGCCCCTGTCTTCGAAACTGTATTAGTACTGTTGTTTAAATAACATTGTTATTTTCCTTGTATAAATTAACAAATTTTTGCACAAAAAAGTTGAAGATTTTACCCTCACTTGACTGCAGAAACGAAGGTTGAAGGGCCTATTCTGCTTTAACGGATTATAGACCTACTATATAACAGACTATATACCACTAGACTATGCGGTATGCTGTGTATGCAACATAGTTAATTTTTACCTTTGTAAACTTGTGTTGCATAATTTGAATAATTGCCTTGCATGTGTCTGGGATTTTTTGCCCCAAGGAACGACTTGTGGCCAGCAACATATCGTTCAGTGATATTGGTTGCCCGGACAAGTGTGCTTCTTATTTTTAGAAGAGGGGAGACTATCTATAATAATTCCACGTCGGTGTGCTCGTCCATTCTTGGGTAATTAAACCAGTCATCAGGTCAAAGTTTCAATTCATTAAATAAATAAGCGTGAGGTCATTGGCACATGTTTATTGAAGGTGTATTTGGTTAAAACATGAAGTTCGTAGTACAATTGATTAGGGATTATTACTTGACAGGATGTTGTAAAAGATTTAACATTCTTAAATTTTACCTTTGTAGTTATGTTGTGACATTTAACTTTAGCCAAAACAGTATCTATAGAAAATACAAAAACCACATCATCTATAAGCAAAGCTTCAAACTTACTATCATAATCAGCTGTAAACACTCCTTGTTCTTGATTTTGATTTAACACAACCTCTTGAATACACGGATATGCATTAGTATTCCTATATAAATTTTCAAAATTACATATATATTCCTGTTCCCTTAATAAAATACACTCTTGAAACTTCTGTTCTGTAAAGAACGACAACAACAAAGCGTGTTCTTCTAATGCAAAATGTTGGATTGTTCCCTTTTGAATGATAGGTTGATTATTGACCGGAAATGGATAAAGTGTGATTAAGGTATTTGTGATCTTAATATTGAAAGTTACAATCACTACAATCTGATTAAATAGCACTTTGACACTTATTAAACTGTAATGCATGAACACATCTCCTACAAGCGGCTGTAAATGGTTTTCCATTATATAAAATTTAATTATTTCTTCAAGTTCTTTAGGAGTTATTAAGGTTGGACTCAGAATACCTTTGTAAGCCAGCAAAATAGCATTCAAAACACTTTTGTGTTCTTGCAACACAACTTCGCTTTTTAAAGCGAAGGTAAAGCGATTTAAGAGCTTCTGCAACTGTCGCTGCATCTCTATTTCTTACTGGCACTATTTCTACATATCTAGTTAAATAGTCTAGGAGACTAATATTTGTCTATTTCCTCTAATAGTAGTTGGAAATGGACTTTAAAAAGTCCAAAGCGACTACTTGAAATGGATTTAATTCTGATGGATATTTTCAAGTGGAGCTTTAAGATTTACGTCACCTTTGTGTAAGTTACAAACTACACAGTTCTGTAAAAAGTTTTTGGCATCTTCACTGCAATGTGGCCAAAAATAATTTCTGGTTATGATTCTGCTTGTCTTTTTAATTCCAGGATGTCCTGCTAACTTATATGAGTGTGTTAGTTATAAAACTTCTCTGATTAGTGCTTTTGGGATGTATAGACGAGAACAACCATTCTTCTCTGTTGGCGTTTTATACAACAATCCATATATCAACTGCAAATCAGGTTTTAAAGATTCATCTGTCATTAACTGTCCTGCTATCTGTCTGATTTCTGCTTCATTTTCTCGTATTTTTACTCTTTTTAGATCTAAATCTACTACCTGACAACTAAAACAAAGGGTATTAGTGGTAATGCATTTTTCTTTTTCTTCTTGAGATCTGGATAATGCATCTGCCAAGGTGTTAAATTTCCCTGGAATATACCTGAATTCTGGGGCAAATTGTAGTACACTAATGAACCATTTATTGAACTTCATGTTGTTGGCACAGGCTCTCTTTTTAAATAAGTCACAAATGGGTTTGTGATCAGTAAGCACATTAACCTTATGACCTAACAGTATGTCTAAATTTCTTTAAACCCCAATATAAAGCCAAACATTCTCTTTCTGTGGTACTGTAGTTTCTTTCTGCTGGATTTAAAACTCTACTAGCATAATATACTGCCCTCACTCTACTTTTTGCCTTTTGCAGCAATTCAGTTCCTAGTCCTGTACTTGAGGCACCACAGGCTAAGTAAAAGTCTTTGGAAAAATCTGGGTAGACTAAAACAGGGTTCCTGGTCATTTTGCTCCTTAGTGTTTGAAAGGCTGTTTCTTGTTCGTAATTTACCTCTTTCTTGATTAATTCTGTCAAAGGTTTGGCTATAGTAGCAAAACTCTTTATGAAAGGTCTATAATAACCTACCATACATAGGAACTTTCTTAATGCTTTCAAATTAGTGGGAGCTGTGTAATCAATTATTGTCTTTATTTTACCTGCCTGCATGCGCAGTTCGTCTTCACTAATTACATGACCCAAGTATTCTAAGGATTTCATCAGAAATTAACATTTCTATAATGTTATTTTTTAGTCCTGCAATTCTTAATCTCTCTAGGACCATTTCTAATGTTCTGAGGTGACTTTCCAAGTCTTTGCTAAAAATGAATACATCGTCTGAGTATACTGCAACATTTTCTGTGTCCCCTAGAATTTGTAACATTAATCTGACAAATGTTAATTAGGCTGATGTTAATCCAAATGGCATTACTTTAAATTGTTAATGTTTTTTATGTGTGCTGAAGGCTGTGAATGGTTTCGATTCTTCATCTAGAGGTACTTGCCAATATCCACTAAGCAAATTAAGGATGAAAGTACTTTGGCCCCTCCTAATTGGGTTAGCATATCCTGGATTACTGGCATCGGCATTCTATCTGGAACTGTGTTGGAATTTAACTTCCCGTAATCTATTACAAGTCTCCAGAGCCTCGATGGCTAGGTCGGTAGAGCAGCAGCCTCAGACTTCGTAGAGGTCTGTGGCGCGGGTTCAAATCCGCAGCCGACCAGTCAGAGAGGCGGACACTTTACTATCGGTGTAGACACCCCGGGATTATGTATGTAATCAACGGATAGGTTTGCTGAAAGCAAATGGGTGTTACAGACTAATACACACATAAAAAAAAAGCCATTCCAACATCTTCTAAAAACATGAAAGACACCTCACACATCTCGAACTGTCGACCTAACCGCTCAATTCTCCTCACTGCTGGGAGAAAGGGAGCTGGGGATTTGGTACGATACATGTACACATGCGCCACCGGGATCTAAGCGATGTCAGGCAGGGCAGCCGATCGAGGCTACAGTCTACCCCAACGCCAAATCAAAGTCCTTCAAAAGAAGGCATCGTGCTTACCCTATATAAAAAATGGTGAAAAGCACATTAAACGAAGAAGAAGAAGAAGAATCTATTACAAGTCTCCAACTACCATCTTCCTTTGGAACAAGTAACAATGGGGAATTATATGGAGATTTAGAAGGAATTACTACTCCATCTTCTCTCATTTCCTCTATCAACTTGTCAACTATGGGTCTCTGGCTTATTGGTAATCTGTAACTAGGAATAAAAAATGGCTTGGCTCCGTCATCTAACAAAATTCTATGTTGTAGAATATTTGTTCTTCTTAGTTTATCTCCTTCTATAGCTATTACATTTCTGTATTTCTCTAACACCTGAATTAACTTGCGTCTATTTTCTGGAAAATCTGTTTTGTTTACTTCTAAATTTATTTGAGTTTTGGCCAGTTATAGAGAAAAATGCTTTTTCTTCTGTTGTTAGCAAAGGATTGTTAATAGGGATTCCTATGCAAAAGACAATGGCTGCGTATAGCGTTAGTCTGTTATCTGAATAGTTTTGGGTATTAACCCCGCAGTTATCATTATTCATGTGGACCAGTGAATATTCCGTTCTGACAAAATCTGGCAATTCTTCATTCAATAATAGAATATCCTTATCGTTTACATCCTCTTTTTATCTCAAATATATTTTCATTAAACATTTTGGATACAAAGTTACCGCTCTGTTGAGTACAAATTGTACTTTATTATCATCAGCTGTACTAAAATTTATTTCTTCTTCTTTTGTGTCTGAAAAATAGCAAAGTTCTGCATCTCCAGTGGTTTCTTCTGTTACTTCTATTATACTGTTCATGTCTGATTTATTTATTTTATCTGAGAGTAATAGTTCATTTAGTATTTTTCCTTTGCAATTCATTACTACATTGCTGCAATCATAAGTATAGGCGCCTTGATTTTCGTTAGATTCAGTGTTTTGGTGATCATCATTTTTCATATCTGAGTAATTGTTGATATTTGAGTATATATCATCTATATAGGTGTATTGTTGAGATGTGCACTTCTCAAGAATTCTGTATTGTGGGATCGTGGGAATTCCTCTTTTCTATCTATTTTCATTTTATCTTCCTTGCTCTTGTTATTTATCTGTCTTTTCTGAATGTTCGTTTCGCTTGTCGAAACAGTATCAGACAGATTGATCAGATTTGGGTGGCTTTTCTTCGTCAAGCATAAAACATACGCTCTTCTGATTATCTTGTTTCAGGCTAATCTTTCCTTCACTACTATCTAATATCATTCCACATCTCCTCATTGACTTAAATGAGAACAATACTTGTGCGGGAAAAAATCTATCTTCTAAAACTAGAAAACTTTCAATAAATTTATGTGACAGAATTTCTATTTCTAAGTTCACATTACCTAGACTTTTGATCTGTTTCCCTGATACTCCTTCTATTATTCTACTCTGACACTGAATCTGAGTTTCTGTAATGCCTAAATATCTGGTTAAAGTTATTTTATCAATTATATTTACAGTACTACCTGAATCAATGAGTACTGTACAGGTCTCTCCATTTATTGGAATTTTTACTATAGGCAGATCCTTTCTTTTTATACTTGCCTTCCTCTTTCATGGAAAATATTACTTCTTTGCTACGTACATAGGAATATGCGGATGAGCCTTCATTTTCCATTGTATCTATTTCTCCTTTTTCTCTTCCATCTCCTTGAAGTGATTCCCTTCCTTTTCTCTGTAGAGGGGTTAATTGTCACTGGTTAGATGATTTATTTATTTTTGGCGACTGTTACTTATCTCTACAGTGTGTTTATTGGCTTCCTTATTATTGAACCAACAGTACTTCGTTAAATGCCCGATCTTTTTGCAAACTACACAGATTTTAGGCTTTCTGCATTCATCAGTGGAATGATTTGTATACCCGCAGTTTTCACATGTTATTTTTGGTCTAGCTCCTTGAGCTGCATAATTCTCTGGTTTTGAATTATTCATGTTTGGATATTGTCCATTATGATATCTCATGGGTGGACCGTGGAATTGTCCATTCCTCGATGCATTCTGTCTTCCTTTCAGGTTTGGATTCCACTTTCCTCTAGTATTTTGTGCATAGTTCCTTTGAAAGGAAGTTTGTCTATTCCTTGTTTGTCTGGGATTATCATTGTACATGTTATTTCTTTTATATGACACATTGGTATTTCTGTCCTCTCTTTCATTTAGCGTTTCTGTTACCCCTTCAAATTCCTTAGAAAAATCTATTTCTTTTTTCTGAATTTCTTGCCTCATGGCTATTGAAGCGGTAAGGCCATCACTTTTAGGATCAATTTTGACTTTCTTGAACGCTTTCTTCTCTTTTCTCCAAGTGCGTTGTACATGGTTCCCAATGACAAGTAATTTAACACATAGCTCAAACTGACTAAATCAGTTTCTGTATCATCAAAAGCATCCTTACCTCCTGTGGTGATGTTTGTTTTTCTGAAGTCTTTTATCACTTTATGTGTTGCTTCTTCTATATCTGTGTGAAGATTTGCTATTGATCCCCCATCGTAGTGATGTTTGAGAAACTTATTTCTGTAATATAAGGCATCACTTTGACTCACTGGTTCCCAGATTGATAAACAGATTCTTTTAAATTCAGCGTATGTTGTTAAATTTAACTGAATTCAAAGTTCTGTGTGCATCACCCGTTTTTGAACTTACCAAAAACAGTGCTTCGTTTATTTTTGTTCTTTCATCTGTTATTCTATTGGTGGAGATACGACTGTCTGCGTCCGCTAACCACTGGTTCACAGAATATGATTCCAATCTAATTTTGTCAGGATTTGAACTTTCCACCCGTCCACAAAATCGTGTGGCTTGCGTAATGATCGCTGCTTGTTCCATTTTGCTAATTGAAATGTGTTAGTATGGGTAGTGTTACTGTTATTGCTGCTTGTGTTAGGACTTCTTTGAGTTAATGATACTTGAGAAGTTGGCACTGGAATTCGACTTTGTGTATCTGCTGTTTGTCGTAAATGATAAGGGCTATTTCTAATTGCATCCCCCAATGCATCAAACAGACTCTGCATTACACTGGTATTCTAAAATCACATGAAAATCTATACCCAAAATACACAACAGTAATCAAAAACGCATCATAAAAATCATAGTATATAAAAAAATTTTATTTACCAAACCTCAAAAAAATAAAAAAGAACAAAAAATTGTTCAGAGAGAGAACTATAAATGTTATACCTTTAGAGAGAGATTATTAAAAAAAAATACTCACACTGAGAGAGAGAACTTTTGAGAGAATTAATTTTCCAACTTACCTATTTTCTGTTGCCGTCCTCCAGTCGCAAACTGTTGTGGTTTCGTCAACTGTTTTTAACTTGTGCGACGGCGTCGTATTCGTTGCTTTCTGTAGACGCTTCGTTCGCTGCTTTTGTGTCACTTTCGCGACCAACACAATTTCGTTGTAGCGTTCGCTGCCAACGTTTACTGCTGCCGATGTTCGAACGTTCAGTTCAAACGTTCAGGATATGTTCTGCCACGGCCTTCAGGATACGTTCAGGATACATTCGCTTGTAGACATTCAGACGTTGACTTGTTGGTTTTGTGTCGGTTGTTATCAACACACAGTCGTCATTGTTGTTGCTTCGTTGTTGTTTCACGTAGATTATTATGCTTCTCTGGATGCTTGCGTTTTTGTTCGCCGTTGTTATGATTTACTTCAACACTTGTTATCTTGTTATGATTCGGCTGTTGACGTTTGCAGAGAGATGCTTATTATAAATTCTGGAATGTGTCCTTCCTTCACACTTGCACTGTTTGTGCTTCTTATTGGACCCTCTTCAGCTGGCACCATTTATGTAATGTTCATTTATTTATTATTCTTCTGTTTATATCTACTGTTGGTTTAAGAAGATTCTTCTTTATAGATGTTGGTCTTTCTAACTTTATTATGAGGTAGCGTAGTTTCCCAGGAGGTCTTAAGAAGACACAGTTGATTTTCTTTCTTCATTAGCACCAAAGAAACAACTTTACAATAGAAGTACAAGATGAAATGCTGTACAATTATAGGGTAAGTCCAAGTGAGCCTGTCTTCTTTATCAACCCACAATAGGTGAGGCTTGCAACCTCATGCCTTCTTCTCTGTGCCTTAGCTCCTCCTTCTCTGCTCTGCTCTCTGCTGCTTCTCTGATGGGCCTCCTCTCCTCTCTATTCTCCTTTCCCTCTTCAGAACTGGACTTGATAAGGATTTTTGGAAGTTTTTATCCCGCCCCTCTGTAGGCAGAATCTTAGTTTTGTTCCAGCCCTGTAGATGCTTAATTGGTTAGGCTAATCTAAAGACAGCCCATTTTGGGTGGATTTCTGGAAAAAGCACCGCCTTCAAAAGGAGGTGTTTTGACGTCACCGGAACTTATAAATTCTAATGGCTATTTATCCCACTA
>JANJGK010004356.1:0-2500 GCA_039081455.1 Macrobrachium rosenbergii
CCTGGAATGAGTTTTGTAGTGGCAGGGATTATTTGCAGTAGGAATAATGATCTGTAATTATCTAGGTTCTTTGGAATCCTAATAGCCAGAGGTTCCTACTAGGGTACGAGGCCTGGCCATTAGTAGCCATTTTGGCTATCTATCTATTTATCTATCAGCTTCGTTGATGAACCTTTTATTTGGTCATATTTAATATATTTGTTGCTATTTGCTCCTATTTATCAATTTAAAATCGTTAAGGAATATATCCTAGTAGGCCTAGCTTAGGCTATTAGTTTAAAGCTATTGAATATACCCCACAGGGTCTCGAATACCCTGACCTAACCTTGATACCCTCAGACAGGAGACATTTATATCTATATGAACATTTAAAACCTGATAAAACCTTTCTCAGGTGATGAATGCCTACAGTAGGCCACCCTAAGCTAGACATAATTCATACTGCAGTGATTCCAGGTTAGTCGAGGGTACGATGGTCATTTTCCACCTATGCCAAGCTATGCCCAGGGAATTCTTTTTTCTATAGGTATAGTAGTAATTAAACAGGACCAGATATTAATCCGTAAATTAAATTTCCTTAAATTACCCAAAATAAAACAATGAAAAATGTTCCGGATAAAGCTTTCCCATCCTTACATAAATCTGGCTTTCGTAATAATGCAGTTAATGCAATATTTATTTGCTTAATGAGGAGAATTAACGACTTGAAAAACTTAATACACTGCTGATTCACTGCTTGGAGGTATGTGGGCATGTTTGAATGGAGGCGGAATATGTATGTTGAATGTAAATGATGTAAAATGTTGAATATTTTACAATGTACTGAATGTGTGGTGTATATGGCTTGTGTATTGAAACAGCATGGAATTGGGTGATCGGCAGAGAGATAATGTGACCTTAGCCATCATGATTTATGTGAAGATTCATGGCCGGAATATGTTGGGAAAATAATATCACATATAAGAAAATATCAGAGATTTGAGTCCAGAGTTTGGAAAACTGACTTGGACCTCAAAGACTGAGATGGTTTGGACATGTAGTAGGAAGGAACGAGGGAACGTTGACCAGAAAAGCAGTCGATTTGGAAGTAATGGATCATCGCCATCCTTATAAGGATGTGACATTTATTATATAAGGATGATTAGGACACAAAGCCTTCCCTAACCAGGTTAAAAATATATATATCAATAATAGAAGGAAATTTATTTAAGAGTATTTGGTCATATACCCCATATTTTGTTAAGGAGAATAGCAGCAATATTTGTCTATTCCTTCATAACTTTAGCTTTGAAGGTTTGTGTATGTGTGTTTGTGTGTACACTCACACACATATATATATACAGGTCTATACATACTGTATACATACATACATGTATACAAAGTTGACAAGGAAACTGTTTCTAACAAACTAGAAAAAGTATTCACCCAAATCTCGATACTTGTGTAACAGAGGCCCTGATATAATTATGAATTACACAGTACACAGTACATACTCTCCCTGCTGTGTACCTGCTGTGTCATTTACACATAATACACATCTTCATGTGTAATTAAAAGGTGTTTGCAAGCTGCATAAAAGGTGATCTTGTTATTTTCTCTGTGAATCAGATAAACATTTCACATTGTATGTTGAAGAAGCCAGGGTGGTTTGGTAAAGGTGTGTGTGCAATGTGTATGTGAGATGGAATGCTGTGTATGTGTGTATGTATGTGTGTATGTGTGTGTGTGATGCCACTAGTGACAAGCTGGATATGGTTGGATCCTGTAGTGAAAAATGTGAGAACACTTAATCTCCTTTCCGAGGTCCTAATCAGCTATTAAAATTGGTGGTGGAAGTCTTCAACCTTCATGATATACCATTCAAAATCATAGCCCCCCAAAAGGGCAGTGCCCCACATATGCCCTATTTTAGTGGGCACGGCCCGTCGGAAATTGGGCGAGGGTATCGTAACCCCCTGGGAGAGGGTTAGGATGAAAAGAGTATATAACTATTTCACGTCTCATGAAGGATAACTTGTATTTAAAAAGGATTTGCAATATTGCAATATATTTTATCTATAAGTCTGTAGGATTTAGGAATGTGGGAATAATTAGGGTTAATTTTAACCCCATCTTTGAGAAGAGAATGTTAATCTTATATTAACAGGATAGATTCTTATCATGGCCATCCTTAAAGGATATCCCATAGGAATTCACCCTAGTTTAATCCTTTATAGGACACAATTCCCCTTTTATAAAAGGATTATAAAGATTATATCGATGACGGAATTGGGCATATACCCCCATATATTGCGACTAAGCAGTAAATGAATAATCTTTGTCTATTCCTTTATAAATTTATCATCGAAGATATATATATATATATATATATATATATATATATATATATATATATATATATATATATATATATATATATATATAATATATATATATATATATATATATATATATATATATATATATATCACTCAGGAAAGTTACAAATTTAACAAGAGAA
>JANJGK010004356.1:7500-64001 GCA_039081455.1 Macrobrachium rosenbergii
ATAATAATAATCTGACTTCATTAAAATGGTAAATTATCTTCAAGATTTTATTTATTTATTTATTAATTTTTTTGTGGTTTTATATACTGACAATCTCTCTCTCTCTCTCTCTCTCTCTCTCTCTCTCTCTCTCTCTCTCTCTCTCTCTCTCTCAGATAGAAACCTCATTATCTGCCATTTTTATGAGACATCTACATTACTCTCCCTCTCTCTCTCTCTCTCTCTCTCTCTCGAGCCTTAAGTAGCATTTATTAATTGTTTTTAGCCTCATTCCAAATATACAATCTATTAAAATTATATATCATTGAAAATTTCACTTATAGATCTATAATACTATATAAAGAAAATGTAAATATATTAATATTTGTAATTTTGACAAATATTTGAAAAATATATCTTTCTCCGATCGGACAACTCGTACCAGCAGTAGGAATGTCATTTTTTTTAGAATTTTTTTTTTATATCGATGTTTGTTAGTGTTATGTGGCACAAATACTATTGAATGATATATCAGTGTAAAGGTAATTTATCATACTATTTCACGATATGTTGGGAGATATGATATATTAATATTTCGATTTACTGAGAATTTTTTAATAAGTCACATAAACCATTATTCCACTCTTCGAACTGACGACGCCAATGATCTATATTTTACAGTTTTTTGAAAGCGCTTTATCATACCATACTTAGCTTAAATAGTAGTAAATATTATATCATTGGAAAGTAAATTTATCAGGCTTTAAGAAGATGTAAACAGAAGTGATATATAATTTTTATTCGATTTATCATGAATTGTTAAAAAAAAGTAATACGATTTTTTTCGTCACGGCTAACTTTTACTCGTAATATCGATATTTAATTTTGCTTTTTAGGCGTTTTTAAATATACCATGATAAAGATCAACTCTTTCGCTTTAAAATGACACCTAATTCATTAACGTAGCTTCAATTATAACTTTACACCGAGCGATCAAAGAAAGTTATTGCCATAGGAATTTAAGCTGAGTCACCCCAAAAACTCCTGGAAGCATTCTCTCTCTCTCTCTCTCTCTCTCTCTCTCTCTCTCTCTCTCTCTCTCTCTCTCTCTCTCTCTCTCTCTCTCTCTCTCTCTCTCTCTCTCTCTCTCTCTCTCACAGAAGAGAACGTTATTTATATGCTATTTGGGTGAGATACATATTTTGTTTTTTAGCAAATTTTGTAAAAACCAAATAAATAAATTTGCGTTGACAGCCTGCCAACCTATTATTCTCGCTCGATATTCGAGCCTAAAGTTGCATTTTTTAAAAATTTTTTTTAACCTCATTCCAGGCAGGAAATCTATTAAAATTATATATCATTAAAAAGTTCACTTATCGGTCTATTTCACTGTATAAAGATAAGTAAAATATATTGATATCTGTAATTTTGCCCAATTTTTGAAAAATATATCTTTCTCTGATCGGCCAACGTACCAGCGCGGCTGTGGGAATTTTTTTTTTTTTTTTTGCATTTTTTTATCGATTTTTTTGTTAGTGTTATGTGGTGTAAATACTATTGAGTTATATATCAGTGTAAAGGTAATTTATCATACTATTCCATGATGTATTGGGAGATATGATATATTAATATTCTGATTTACTGAGAATTTTTTAATAAGAGTCACATAAACAGCTATTCTGCTTGGCTAACTTAACGACGCCACTGATCTATATTTTACATTTTTTTAAAGCGATTTATCATACCATACGTAGCTCAAATAGTGATAAATGTTATATCATTGGAAAGGTAATTTATCAGGCTTTACCAAGGTGTAAATAGAAGTGATATATCATTTTTCGCAGATTTATCATGAATTTTTAAAGAAAAGTAGTACGATTTTTTTTTCGTTACGCCTAACTTTTACTCGTAATATCGATATTTAATTTTAAGTTTTAGGCATTTTTAAACATATCATGATAAAGAAAAACTCTTTAGCTTTAAAATGACACCTAATTCATTATCGTAGCTTCAAATATGACGTCATACGGAGCGATTGAAAAAAATAATTGGTAGGAATTTTCGTTCAGTGAAGTTCGTATCCTGGCCTAAAAAGACGTTAGTTATTCTTTCCCCCTCTCTCTCTCTCTCTCTCCGTCGTCTGCAATCGGGAACGACGATAATGGCCTCATTTCTATTTAAATAATTTGAAATTGACGGAATTAGAGCCGCATGAATTTGGGAAATATATCATAGATGATTCAGAAGCCATGAAATAGATAAAAATTGGGTCATTAAATAAAATAATGGATGAAAAATCGACGCATTCGAGTATGAATAAAAATCTTCCATTTTCTTTTCCGAGGACTTCATTAGCGATTAAAAACGCTATTTTACACATTCCTCCTTCTCTCTTACATTCTCTCTCTCATTTTCAGTTGCATTTATAACGAATTTATTACGTTTGTCTTCGTTACCATTTATTTAACTCAGTCATCGAATGTATTGTGGTGGCCTGGCTCGTGGGGGATGTACGATTCTGATCTTAAGGGACCGTGTTCAGCGAATCCCCTTTAGACCGATTTTAACGCTAAAATAGGTTGAATTTGGAGGTTTAAAGTGTTTTCACAGGTTATTAATCCTTATTAGTGTTGTTAGAACGGATTTTTTTCCCGTTTATCGTCGTTACGATTCGTTTTATTGCGATTTCGGTCGATACCTTGGTGGCCTGAGGAGGGTCTACTGTGACGTCATCGTCCATCGCCCTAATGGCGCCAAAATCGAATCCTCTTCGATCGTAAGAGAGAAAAAGGTTCCTTTTAATCTTGTTAAAGTGACTTTTCGATTGAATTAGTGTCAAAATGTTAGAAAAATACAACGAGATTAAGAAAACGACTTTGAAAACTGATGAAGAACGAAAATCGATAAGGAAGATCGAAATAGAGGTGTGGTTTCCCCAAGACCAGCTCAGTGCAAATTGCTCTTCCATATTTGAGTTGATTCAACACTTTGACAGGACGTATTTAACGTTATATAACTCATCTTATGCGTTATATAACTCAGTATCGTTCATATAACGAACTCCATTACGTTAAATTAGACTCATCTTCGTCAATATTCGTCAATTTCATCCTTCAATTTCATCCTTCAATTTCATTCTTCAAAAATGGCGCCAAAATCAGACGTCGTCGACGATCGGGGCCGACGGAAATGCTTTCATTCCTTCGTAATTATATTGAAAATGAATGAACTGGAGCAGTACAAATTTATGAATTTGTGCTATTTATTAATTATTTTAGCCTCATTCCAAATATACAATCTATAAAAATTATATATCATTGAAAAGTTCACTTATTGATCTATTCAACTATATAAAGAAAATGTAAATATATTAATATTTGTAATTTTGATAAATTTTTGAAAAATATATCTTTCTCCGATCGGCCAACTTGTACCAGCAGTAGGAATGTCATTTTTTTTACATTTTTTTATATCGATGTTTGTTAGTGTTATGATGCGCAAATACTATTGAATGATATATCAATGTAAAGGTAATTTATCATACTATTTCACGTTATATTGGGAGATATGATATATTAATATTTCGATTTACTGAGAATTTTTTAATACGAGTCATAAACCACTATTCCACTCGGCGAACTGACGACGCCAATGATCTATATTTTACAGTTTTTTAAAAGCGCTTTATCATACCATACTTAGCTTAAATAGTAGTAAATATTATACCATTGGAAAGTAAATTTATCAGGCTTTAAGAAGATGTAAACAGAATTGATATATCACTTTTCTACGATTTATCATGAATTGTTAAAAAAAAGTAATACGATTTTTTTCGTCACGGCTAACTTTTACTCGTGATATCGATACTTATTTTTGCTTTTTAGGCGTTTTTAAATATACCATGATAAAGATCAACTCTTTCGCTTTAAAATGACACCTAATTCATTAACGTAGCTTCAATTATAACTTTACACCGAGCGATGAAAGAAAATTATTGCCATAGAAATTTGCACTTTAGTTACCCCAAATCCTGGAAGCATTCTCTCTCTCTCTCTCTCTCTCTCTCTCTCTCTCTCTCTCTCTCTCTCTCTCTCTCTCTGAAGAAAACGTCATTTATATGCCATTTGGGTGAGATACGTACTTTTTTTTTTTTTTTTTTTTTAGCAAATTTTGTAAAAACCAAATAAATTTGCGCTGACAGCCTACCAACCTATTATTCTCGCTCGATATGCGAGCCTAAAGTTGCATTTTTTATTGTCAATTTAACCTCATTCCCGGTAGAAAATATATTAAAATTATATATCATTAAAAAGTTCTGTTATCGATCTATTACACTGTATAAAGATAATGTAAATATATTACTATCTGTAATTTTGCAAAATTTTTGAAAAATATATCTTTCTCCAATCGGCCAACTCTTACCAGCAGTACAAATGTTATTGTAACATTTGTTTATATCGATTTTTGTTAGTGTTATGTGGTGCAAATACTATTGAATTATATATCAGTGTAAAGGTAATTTATCATACTATTTCCCGATGTATTGGAAAACATGATATATTAATATTCCGATTTACTGAGAATTTTTTAATAAGAGTCACATAAACAGCTATTCCGCTCGGCGAACTTAACGACGCCACTGATCTATATTTTACAGTTTTTTGAAAGCGTTTTATCATACCATACGTAGCTCAAATAATGATAAATATTATACCATTGGAAAGGCAATTTATCAGGCTTTAATAATGTGTAAACAGAAGTGATATATCATTTTTATCAGATTTATCATGAATTTTTAACGAAAAGCAGTACGATTTTTTTTCGTTACGGCTAACTTTTACTCGTAATATCGATATTTAATTTTAATTTTAAGGCATTTTTAAACATATCACGATAAAGACCAACTCTTTAGCTTTAAAATGACACCTAATTCATCAACGTAGCTTCAAATATGACGTCATACGGAGCGATTGAAAAAAATAAAAGGTAGGAATTTCCGTTCAGTGAAGTTCGTATCCTCGCCCAAAAAGACGTTAGTTATTCTCTCTCTCTCTCTCTCTCTCTCTCTCTCTCTCTCTCTCTCTCTCTCTCTCTCTCTCTCTCTCTCTCTCTCTCTCTCTCTCTCTACGTCGTCTGCAATCGGGAACGACGAAATTGGCCTCATTTCTATTTAAATAATTTGAAATTGACGGAATTAGAGCCGCAGGAATTTGGGAAATATATCGTAGACGATTCAGAAGCCATGAAATAGATAAAAATCGAGTCATTAAATGAAATAATGGATGAAAAGGCGACGCATTCGAGTATGAATAAAGATATTTATCATCGATAATCTTCCATTTTATATCTTCCTCTTTCTCTCTCACGTTCTCTCTCTCATTTGCAGTCGCGTTTATAACGAATTTATTACGTTTATCTTCGTTATCGTTCGTTTAACTGAATCAATGAATGCATATGTGGTGGCCTGGCTCGTGGGGGATGTACGATTCTTTCTTAAGGGACCGTGTTCAGCGAATCCCCTTTAGACCGATTTTAACGCTAAAATAGGTTGAATTTGGAGGTTTAAAGTGTTTTTAAAGGTTATTTATCATTATTAGTATTATTAAAACGAATATTTCCCCATTTATCGTCCTTACGATTCGTTTTATAACGATTTCGGTCGATCCCTTGGTGGCCTGTGGAGGGTCTACTGTGACGTCATCGTCCATCTTCACTGGAATGGCGGGAAATTGAAATATCGTCTGCGAAGTACAAAAAAGGCTCCTTTTAATCTCGTTAAAGTGACTTTTCTATTGAATTAGTTTAAAAATGTTAGAAAAATCCATCGGGATTAAGAAAACGACTTTGAAAACGGGATGAAAGACGGAAATCGATAAAGAAAGTCGAAATAAAGGTGTGGTTTCCCAAGACCAGCTCAGAGCAGATTGCTCTCCCATATTTGAGTTGATTTAACACTTTGACAGGACGTATTTAACGTTATATAACTCATTTTATGCGTTATATAACTCAGTATCGTTCATGTAACGAACTCCATTACGTTAAATTAGGTTTATCTTCGTCGGTATTCGTTAATTTCGTCCTTCAATTTCATCCTTCAAAAATGGCGCCAAAATCAGACGTAATTATATTGAAAATGAATGAATTGGAGCAGTACAAATTTATGAATTTGTGCTATTTATTAATTATTTTAGCCTCATTCCAAATATACAATCTATAAAAATTATATATCATTGAAAATTTCACTTATAGATCTATTCAACTATATAAAGAAAATTTAAATATATTAATATTTGTAATTTTGACAAATTTTTGAAAAATATATCTTTCTCCCATCGGACAACTTGTACCAGCAGGAGGAATGTCATTTTTTTTTTTTAACATTTTTTTATATCGATGTTTGTTAGTGTTATGTGGCACAAATACTATTGAATGATATATCAGTGTAAAGGTAATTTATCATACTATTTCACGATATGTTGGGAGATATGATATATTAATATTTCGATTTACTGAGAATTTTTTAATAAGTCACATAAACCATTATTCCACTCTTCGAACTGACGACGCCAATGATCTATATTTTACAGTTTTTGAAAGCGCTTTATCATACCATACTTAGCTTAAATAGTAGTAAATATTATATCATTGGAAAGTAAATTTATCAGGCTTTAAGAAGATGTAAACAGAAGTGATATATAATTTTTATTCGATTTATCATGAATTGTTAAAAAAAAATTAATACGATTTTTTTCGTTACGGCTAACTTTTACTCGTAATATCGATATTTAATTTTGCTTTTTAGGCGTTTTTAAATATACCATGATAAAGATCAACTCTTTCGCTTTAAAATGACACCTAATTTATCAACATAGCTTCAATTATAACTTTACATCGAGCGATGAAAGAAAATTATTGCCATAGAAATTTGCACTTTAGTTACCCCAAATCCTGGAAACATTCTCTCTCTCTCTCTCTCTCTCTCTCTCTCTCTCTCTCTCTCTCTCTCTCTCTCTCTCTCAGATGAAAACGTTATTTATATGCTATTTGGGTGAGATGTGAGATACGTACTTATTTTTTTTAGCAAATTTTGTAAAAACCAAATAATTAAATTTGCGTTGACAGCCTGCCAACCTATTATTCTCGCTCGATATTCGAGCCTAAAGTTGCATTTTCTATTGTCGTTTTAAACTCATTCCCGGCAGGAAATCTATTAAAATTATATATCATTAAAAATTTCATTTATCGATCTATTTCACTGTATGAAGATAATGAAATTATATTACTATCTTTAATTTTGCCAAATTTTTGAAAAATATATCTTTCTCCGATCGGCCAACTCGTACCAGCGGTAGGAATGTCATTTTTTTAAATGTTTACATTTTTGTATCGATGTTTGTTGCTTATCATGTGGCACAAATGATATTGAATGATATATCAGCGTAAAGTTAATTTATCATACTATTTCACGATGTTTTGGGAAACATGATATATTAATATTCCGATTTACTGAGAATTTTTTAATGAGAGTCACATAAACAGCCATTCTTCTCGGCGAACTTAACGACGCCACTGATCTATATTTTACAGTTTTTTGAAAGCGTTTTATCATATCATACGTAGCTCAAATAGTGATAAATATTATATCATTGGAAAGGTAATTTATCAGGGTTTAACAAGGTGTAAACAGAAGTGATATATAATTTTTCTACGATTTATAATGAATTTTTAAAGAAAAGTAGTACTATTTTTTTTCGTTACGGCTAACGTTTACTCATAATATCGATATTTAATTTTAACATTTTCGTGATTTTAAGCATATCATGATAAAGACCAACTCTTTAGCTTTAAAATGACACCTCATTCATTAACGTAGCTTCGAATATGAGGTCATACGGAGCGATTGAAAAAAATAAATGGTAGGAATTTTCGTTCAGTGAAAGAGCAACTTGGCCCAAAAGACTCGTCGTCTGCAATCGGTGCCGACGAAATTAACTTCATTTCTTTGTAATTAAATCAAAATTGAATGAATTGGAGCAGCAGAAATTTGGGAAATATATCGTAGACGATTCAGAAGCCATTAAATAAACAAAAATTGAGTCATTAAATAAAATAATGGATGAAAAAGCGACGCATTCGAGTATGAATAAAAAAAATTTATCATCGATAATCTTATTTTTTCTTTCGTGGAGACTTCGATTGCTAATAAAAACACCATTTTCCATCTTTATCTTTCTCTCTTACATTCTCTCTCTCTCTTACATTCTCTCTCTCTCTCTCTTACTGTTGCATTTGTAACGAATTTATCACGTTTATCTTCGTTATCATTTATTTATTTGTCATCGAATGCATCCCATGATACGAATCAAAACCTTGTCCTACAGATTGAAATCATCATATTAAGACCAATTAAGCTTTAATTTCTATATGTTTTCACCCTCGAATTCGTTAATTAGTGGCAGAATTTGACCCAAATGGGTTAAATAGTATTTAATTACGTTATTACCTTGGAATGACGTCAGCCGAACCTCGGCGTGATTTCAGGCCTCAGAGATCGTGTCTCGTCAATAAAATCGATGAAATTGAATAAAATTTGTCTTAATTGTATTATATGTTCATCCTGGAATGAGTTTTGTAGTGGCAGGGATTACTTGCAGTAGGAATAATGATCTGTAATTATCTGGGTTCTTTGAAATCCTTATAGCCAGAGGGTCCTACTAGGGTACAAGACCTAGCCATTGGTAGCCAAGTATTTTGGCTATCTATCTATTTATCTATCTGCTTCGTCGTGTAACCTTTGTATTTGATCAAATTTAATATATTTGTTGCTATTTGGTCCTATTTATCAATTTAAAATCGTTAATGAATATATCCTAGTAGGCCCTAGCTTGGCTATTAGCTTAAAGCTATTGAATATACCCCACAGGGTCTCGAATACCCTGACCTAACCTTGATACCCTCAGACAGGAGACATTTATGTCTATATGAACATTTAAAACCTGATAAAGCCTTTCTCAGATGATGAATGCCTACAGTAGGCCATCCTAAGCCAGATATAATTCATACGTCTGCAGTAATTACAAAGACGGTAATTCCTCTTGACGTAAGATGATGACCATCCGTACTTCTGCGTAGAAGGTTACACTAAACTTTAAAGGTTATCTATTATATTCCTGGGAAGTATTCCATAACAGGGGCTAAACGCATGCCTTCCCCGGGTTGGTCGAGGGTATGGTGGTCATTTTCCACTTATGCCAAGCCATGCCCAGGGAATTCTTTTTTCTATAGGTATAGTAGTAATTAAATAGGACCAGATATTAATCCGTAAATTAAATTTCCTTAAATTATCCAAAATAAAACAATGAAAAATGTTCTGGATAAAGCTTTCCCATCCCTATATAAATCTGGCTTTTGTAATAATGCAGTTAATGCAATATTTATTTGCTTAATTAGGAGAATTAACGACTTGAAAAACTTAATACACTGCTGATTCACTACTTGGAGGTATGTGGGCATGTTTAAATGGAGGTGGAATATGTATATTGAAAGTAAATGACAGAAAAGTGTTGAATATTTTACAATGTACTGAATGTGTGGTGTATATGGCTTGTGTATTGAAACAGTATGAAATTGGGTGATCAGCAGAGAGATAATGTGACCTTAGCCATCATGATTTATGTGAAGATTCATGGCCGGAATATGTTGGGAAAATAATATTACATATAAGAAAATATCAGAGATATAAGTCCAGAGTTTGGAAAACTGACTTGGACCTCAAAGACTGAGATGGTTTGGACATGTAGTAGGAAGGTACGCGGGAACGTTGACCAGAAAAGCAGTCGATTTGGAAGTAATGGATCATTGCCATCCTTATAAGGATATGTCACTTATTATATAAGGATGATTAGGACACAAAGCCTTTCCTAACCAGGTTAAAAAAATATATATCAATAATAGACGGAAATTTATATTAAGAGTATTTGGTCATATACCCCATATTTTGTTAAGGAGAATAGCAGCAATATTTGTCTATTCCTTCATAACTTTAGCTTTGAAGGTTTGTGTATGTGTGTTTGTGTGTACACTCACACACATATATATATACAGGTCTATACATACTGTATACATACATACATGTATACAAAGTTGACAAGGAAACTGTTCTAACAAACTAGAAAAAGTATTCACCCAAATCTTGATACTTTGTGTAACAGAGGCCCTGATATAATTATGAATTACACAGTACACAGCACATTACTCTCCCTGCTGTGTACCTGCTGTGTCATTTACACATAATACACATCTCCGTGTGTAACTAGAAGGTGTTTGCAAGCTGCATAAAAGGTGATCTTGTTATTTTCTCTGTAAATCAGATAAGCTTTTCATATTGTACGTCGAAGATGCCAGGGTGGTTTAGTAAAGGTGTGTCTGCAATGTGTATGTGAGATGGAATGCTGTGTATGTGTGTATATATGTGTGTATGTGTGTGTGTGATGCCACTAGTGACAAGCTGGATATGGTTGGATCCTGTAGTGAAAATGTGAGAACACTTAATCTCCTTTCCGAGGTCCTAATCAGCTATTAAAATTGGTGGTGGAAGTCTTCAACCTTCATGATACCCCATCCAAACTCACAGCCCCCCAAAAGGGCAGTGCCCCACATATGCCCTATTTTAGTGGGTACGGCCAGTCGGAAATTGGGTGCGGGTACGGTGACCTCCTGGGAGAAGGTTAGGATGAAAAGAGTATATAACTATTTCACATCTCACGAAGGATAAGTTGCAGTCGAAGGGATTTGTGATGTTGCAATATATTTTATCTATAAGTCTGTAGGATTTAGGAATGTGGGAATAATTAGAGTCTTATCATGGCCATCCTTATAGGATGTACTGTAGGAATTCATCTTCGTTTAATCCTGGTTATAAAAGGATTATAAAAATTTGTCGGCTGCAGAAAAGCTTAATTGGGTCTCTAAATTGAATAAAGCAATTTAACCCAAATTGTATATTGAAGAAACTTATAGACAGCCTTAGACATTAAGCCCCTGAGTAGACGCCAGGCTCGTTACATTCGCAAGCACCGAAAGCGCTTGATTTGTAGACGCTTCAACGGGACTTGTAGGCGTTTAGGATTGCTCTCTGTTGCAAGGAAAGGCAATTTGGTTAGAAGCAACGTTGCTCTTTACATAATGGATAGATAATGGTATCCAGAGGTTCCTTAACTGGGGACGGTAATATAGTCGTGGTTCCTACGACTGGAAAGTTTCCAGGTGTGATATTAATTGCAATATTCACCTTTCTAGTAGACTTCCTTTATAGAAATGTTCCCCCTTTGTTCCTTATCCTGCATGTTAACCAACCCTTCTGATTCCTTTGTCATTTTTGCAGGATGCTTCATCATGTTGACAAGAATGAGGTCTGTTTGATGTCTACGGAGACTTCTCCGTCCCTTCCAGTTCATTCTGAGCGTTGAGATGAGCTTGCATGGAATTCCAGATGTGAAAATGAGTTGATATAAGTCAGCAGTGACTATTTTTGCAACATCAGAGGGTCTCTTGACTGTAGAGGAATGTTAAAATCTATCTGTTTTATCAGTTAACCTACAGATAATTAAAATCTTTGTAATGGAAACTCAGTAGTCAGCATATACATACTGGAGTATTGTATTCTTGAGAGAATAAGTGTGTTGGGTTGAGTCCTTGTGCTGGAAATTGGTATTAGATTACAATGATTACACTGCTCTAGGAATCTTGGGTCAGGAGACAGACATCTCATCAACATCTATAGAAATATAAATATGGAATTGATTTGTGGGCCCTGATAAGCATTGGTCAGCCAGGTTGAATAGGTCATGTACTGTTTCCTGTGCCTGACTGGAGTTTAAATGATGTAAGGAAGGGGGCTAGTGATACTTTGGGCTGATTTTTGATGGGGCTACACACAGTTGGGGATCTGAAATACTTGTCAGAAGTTGGGTGACAGAACTATGGAAGTGCCATTCAAAGGTTGACAGTGAAAGATAATTTGAAGCTAAATAGCAAGGGTCTGAGATGTCTTGCAGTGCTCTCTTACCAAATACTTTCATGAGCAGTTTGCGATCTGCCGTTACAATGAATTTGCTCGACAGTGCAATGGTAGCATATTGCAATTCAGCTGCCCATGTCAAAATGGTTACTTACTAATGTTACCTTTCATCTCGAGTTGTCTGTGCTTGTGGAAGCATTATTGCTTTCTTGCTTGACCCTTTGCATGCAATCAACTTTGCAATAGACAGAGAAAGGTGTATTGTTATTATCTCTCTCTCTCTCTCTCTCTCTTTCTCTCTCTCTCTCTCTCTCTCTCTCTCTCTCTCTCTCTCTCTCTCTCTCTCTCTCTCTATACAATTTAGGTTCTTTTATTACTTGAGTATTTTAATGTTTTACTTAAATACGTTTTATTTATATTTGTTTGTAATTGATCTATTTTTCTATGAGTTCAGTATTAGTTATGCAACAAGAGATTCACTATTAGTTCACTATTAGTCGTGCAACAGGGATTCATTACTAATTATGAAAAAAGAGATTCACTATTAGATCACTATTAGCCATGTAACAGGAGATTCACTATAAGTTCACTATTTGTCGTACAACAGGAGAGTCACTATATCACAATTAGTCATGCAACAGGAGATTCATTATTAGTTCACTATTAGTCATACAACAGGAAATTCACTATTAGCCATGCAACAAGAGATTCATAATCAGTCATGCAATAGGAAATTCACTATTAGCTCACAATTAGTAATGCAACAGGAGATTCATTATTAGTTCACTATTAGTCATACAACAGGAAATTCACTATTCACTATTAGCCATGCAACAAGAGATTCACTATTAGTCATGCAACAGGAAATTCATTATTAGCTCACTATTAGTAATGCAACAGGAGATTCATTATTAGTTCACTATTAGTCATACAACAGGAATTTCACTATTAGTTCACCATTAGTCATGCAACAAGAGATTCACTGTTAGTTCACTATTAGTCTGGCATCTGGAAATTCACTATTAATTTAGTATTAGTCATGCAACAGGAGATTCACTATTAATTCACTATTTGTCATGCAAAAAGAGGTTTACTATTAGTTCACTGTTAGTCATAGGGCAGGAGATTCACTATCAGTTATGAAAATGGAGATTCACTATAAGTTCACTATTAATCAAGCAACAGGAGATTTACTATTAGTTCACTATTAGTCAAGAAACAGATTCACTATTAGTTCCCTATTAGTCATGCATAAGGAACCTCACAATTAGTTATGAAACAGATGATTCACTATTAGTTCACTATTAGTCTTGCAACAGGAAATTCACTATTTGTTCACTATTAGTCTTGCAACAGAAGATTCACTATTAGTTCATTTTCATCATGCAACAGGAGATTCACTATTAGTTCACTATTAGTCATGCATCAGGAGATTTATTATTAGTTCACCATTCGTCATGCAACAGGAGATTCACTATTAGTTCAGTATTAGTTATACAACAGAAAAATTCACTATTAGTTCATTATTTGTCATGCAACAGGAGATTCACTATTAGTTCATTATTTGTCATGCAACAGGAGATTCATTATTAGTTCAGTATTAGTCATGCAACAGGAAAATTCACTATTAGGTCACTATTCATCATCTGACAGGAGATTCACTATTAGTTCAGTATTAGTTATGCAACAGGATAATTCACTATTAGTTAACAATTAGTCATGCAACAGGAGATTCACTATTAGTTCACCATTAGTCATGCAACAGGAAATTCACTATTAGTTCACTATTAGTTGTGTAACAGGAGATTCATTATTAGTTCACTATTATTCATGCAACAGGATATTCATTATTAGTTCACTATTAGTCATACAATAGGAAATTCACCATTAGTTCACTATTAATCATGCAACAGAAGATTCACTATTAGTTCACTATTAGCCATGCAATAGGAGAGTCACTATTAGTTCACTATTTGTCATGGAATATGAAATTCACTATTAGTTCACTATTAGTCATGCAACAGGGGATTCACTATTAATTATGAAAAAAGAGATTCACTTAGTTCACTATCAGCCATGCAACAGGAGATTCACTATTAGTTTACTATTAGTCATACAAAAGGAAATTCACTATTAGTTCACTATTAGTCATGTAACAAGAGATTCTCTATTTTTCATGCAACAGGAAATTCACTATTAGTTAACTATTAGTCATGCAACAAGAGATTCACTTTTAGTTCACTATTAGTCTGGCATCTGGAAATTCACTATTAATTTAGTATTAGTTATGCAACATGAGATTCACTATTAGTTCACTATTAGTCATGCAACAGGATACTCACTATTAGTTTATTATTAGTCATGCAATAGGAAATTCACTATTTATTCAGTATTCATCATGCAACAGGAAATTCACTATTAGTTCACTATTAGTTATGAAAAAGGAGATTCACTATTAGTTCAGTATTAGTCATGCAACAGGAGATTCACTATTAGTCATACAATAGGAGGTTCACTATTAGTTCACTATTTGTCATGCAACAGGAGATTCACTGTTAGTTCACTATTAATCATGTAATATGAGATTCACTATTAGTTCACTATTTGTTATGCAACAGGAGATTCACTATTAGTTCACTATTCATCATGCAACAAGATATTCACTATTAGTTCACTATTAGTCTTGGAATATGAGATTCACTATTAGTTCACTATTAGTCGTGCAACAGGAGATTCACTATTAGTTCACTATTCATCATGCAACAGGAGATTCACTATTAGTTCAGTGCCAGTACAGCATACGGTGTACATTTTTAGGGCACACTGTAAGCAATAATAATAATAATAATAATAATAATAATAATAATAATAATAATAATAATAATAATCTGACTTCATTAAAATGGTAAATTATCTTCAAGATTTTTATTTATTTATTTATTAATTTTTTTGTGGTTTTATATACTGACATCATCTCTCTCTCTCTCTCTCTCTCTCTCTCTCTCTCTCTCTCTCTCTCTCTCTCTCTCTCTCTCTCTCTCTCTGGGTGAGACAGATTCTTATCTTTTTCTATTTCTGCAAATTTTGTAAAAACCAAATAAATAACTATATTGCGTGTACATCCTACCAACCTTTTATTCTCACTCGATATTCGAGCCTAAAGTTGCATTTTTAATTGTCGTTTTAACCTCATTCCCGGCAGGAAATCTATTAAAATTATATATCATTAAAAATTTCACTTATCGAACTATTCCACTGTATAAAGATAATGTAAATATATTAATATTTATAATTTTGCCAAATTTTTGAAAAATATATCTTTCTCCGATCGGACGACTCGTACCAGCGGTGGGAATGTAATTTTTTTTAAATGTTTACATTTTTGTATCGATGTTTGTTGCTTATCATGTGGCACAAATGATATTGAATGATATATCAGTGTAAAGGTAATTTATCATACTATTTCACGATATATTGGGAGATATGATATATCAATATTCCGATTTACTGAGAATTTTTTAATAAGAGTCACATAAACCACTATTCCACTCGGCGAACTTAGCGACGCCACTGATCTATATTTTACAGTTTTTTGAAAGCGTTTTATCATACCATACGTAGCTCAAATAGTGATAAATGTTATATCATTGGAAAGGTAATTTATCAGGCTTTAACAAGGTGTAAATAGAAGTGATATATCACTTTTCTACGATTTATCATGAATTGTTAAATAAAAAGTAATACGATTTTTTCCGTTACGGCTAAATTTACTCTTAATATCGATATTTAATTTTAATTTTTAGCCATTTTTAAACATCACGATAAAGACCAACTCATTAGCTTTAAAATGACACCTAATTTATTAACGTAGCTTCAAATATGACGTCATACGGAGCGATTGAAAAAAATAAATGGTAGGAATTTCCGTTCAGCGAAGTTCGTATCCTCGCCCAAAAAGACGTTAGTAATTCTCTCTCTCTCTCTCTCTCTCTCTCTCTCTCTCTCTCTCTCTCTCTCTCTCTCTCTCTCTCTCTCTCTCTCTCTCTCTCTCTCTCTCTCTCTCTCTCTACGTCGTCAGCAATCGGGAACGACGAAATTAACCATTTCTTTGTAATTAAATTAAAATTAAATGAATTGGAGCAGCAGGAATTTGGGAAATATATCATAGACGATTCAGAAGCCATGAAATAGATAAAAATCGAGTCATTAAATGAAATAATGGATGAAAAAGCGACGCATTCGAGTATGAATGAAGATATTTATCATCGATAATCTTCCATTTTATATCGTCCTCTTTCTCTCTCACGTTCTCTCTCTCATTTTCAGTCGCGTTTATAACGAATTTATTACGTTTATCTTCGTTATCGTTCGTTTAACTGAATCAACGAATGCATATGTGGTGGCCTGGCTCGTGGGGGATGTACGATTCTTTCTTAAGGGACCGTGTTCAGCGAATCCCCTTTAGACCGATTTTAACGCTAAAATAGGTTGAATTTGGAGGTTTAAAGTGTTTTTAAAGGTTATTTATCATTATTAGTATTATTAAAACGAATATTTCCCCATTTATCGTCCTTAAGATTCGTTTTATAACGATTTCGGTCGATCCCTTGGTGGCCTGTGGAGGGTCTACTGTGACGTCATCGTCCATCTTCACTGGAATGGCGGGAAATTGAAATATCGTCTGCGAAGTACAAAAAAGGCTCCTTTTAATCTCGTTAAAGTGACTTTTGAATTAGTTTAAAAATGTTAGAAAAATCCATCGGGATTAAGAAAACGACTTTGAAAACGGGATGAAAGACGGAAATCGATAAAGAAAGTCGAAATAAAGGTGTGGTTTCCCAAGACCAGCTCAGAGCAGATTGCTCTCCCATATTTGAGTTGATTTAACACTTTGACAGGACGTATTTAACGTTATATAACTCATTTTATGCGTTATATAACTCAGTATCGTTCATGTAACGAACTCCATTACGTTAAATTAGGTTTATCTTCGTCGGTATTCGTTAATTTCGTCCTTCAATTTCATCCTTCAAAAATGGCGCCAAAATCAGACGTAATTATATTGAAAATGAATGAATTGGAGCAGTACAAATTTATGAATTTGTGCTATTTATTAATTATTTTAGCCTCATTCCAAATATACAATCTATAAAAATTATATATCATTGAAAAGTTCACTTATAGATCTATTCAACTATATAAAGAAAATTTAAATATATTAATATTTGTAATTTTGACAAATTTTTGAAAAATATATCTTTCTCCGATCGGACAACTTGTACCAGCTGGAGGAATGTCATTTTTTTAAACATTTTTTTATATCGATGTTTGTTAGTGTTATGTGGCACAAATACTATTGAATGATATATCAGTGTAAAGGTAATTTATCATACTATTTCACGATATGTTGGGAGATATGATATATTAATATTTCGATTTACTGAGAATTTTTTAATAAGTCACATAAACCATTATTCCACTCTTCGAACTGACGGCGCCAATGATCTATATTTTACAGTTTTTTGAAAGCGCTTTATCATACCATACTTAGCTTAAATAGTAGTAAATATTATATCATTGGAAAGTAAATTTATCAGGCTTTAAGAAGATGTAAACAGAAGTGATATATAATTTTTATTCGATTTATCATGAATTGTTAAAAAAAAAATTAATACGATTTTTTTCGTTACGGCTAACTTTTACTCGTAATATCGATATTTAATTTTGCTTTTTAGGCGTTTTTAAATATACCATGATAAAGATCAACTCTTTCGCTTTAAAATGACACCTAATTCATTAACGTCGTTTCAATTATAACTTTACATCGAGCGATCAAAGAAAGTTATTGCCATAGGAATTTGCACTTTAGTTACCCCAAATCCTGGAAACATTCTCTCTCTCTCTCTCTCTCTCAGAAGAGAACGTTATTTATATACTATTTGGGTGAGATACATATTTATTTTTAGCAAATTTTGTAAAAACCAAATAATTAAATTTGCGTTGACAGCCTGCCAACCTATTATTCTCGCTCGATATTCGAGCCTAAAGTTGCATTTTCTATTGTCGTTTTAAACTCATTCCCGGCAGGAAATCTATTAAAATTATATATCATTAAAAATTTCATTTATCGATCTATTTCACTGTATGAAGATAATGAAATTATATTACTATCTTTAATTTTGCCAAATCTTTGAAAAATATATCTTTCTCCGATCGGCCAACTCGTACCAGCGGTAGGAATGTCATTTTTTTAAATGTTTACATTTTTGTATCGATGTTTGTTGCTTATCATGTGGCACAAATGATATTGAATGATATATCAGCGTAAAGGTAATTTATCATACTATTTCACGATGTTTTGGGAAACATGATATATTAATATTCCGATTTACTGAGAATTTTTTAATGAGAGTCACATAAATAGCCATTCTTCTCGGCGAACTTAACGACGCCACTGATCTATATTTTACAGTTTTTTGAAAGCGTTTTATCATATCATACGTAGCTCAAATAGTGATAAATATTATATCATTGGAAAGGTAATTTATCAGGGTTTAACAAGGTGTAAACAGAAGTGATATATAATTTTTCTACGATTTATAATGAATTTTTAAAAAAAAGTAGTACTATTTTTTTTCGTTACGGCTAACTTTTACTCATAATATCGATATTTAATTTTAACTTTTTCGTGATTTTAAGCATATCATGATAAAGACCAACTCTTTAGCTTTAAAATGACATCTCATTCATTAACGTAGCTTCAAATATGACGTCATACGGAGCGATTGAAAAAAATAAATGGTAGGAATTTTCGTTCAGTGAAAGAGCAACTTGGCCCAAAAGACTCGTTGTCTGCAATCGGTGCCGACGAAATTAACTTCATTTCTTTGTAATTAAATTAAAATTGAATGAATTGGAGCAGCAGAAATTTGGGAAATATATCGTAGACGATTCAGAAGCCATTAAATAAACAAAAATTGAGTCATTAAATAAAATAATGGATGAAAAAGCGACGCATTCGAGTATGAATAAAGAAAGTTTATCATCGATAATCTTATTTTTTCTTTCCTGGAGACTTCGATTGCTAATAAAAACACCATTTTCCATCTTTCTCTTTCTCTCTTACATTCTCTCTCTCTCTTACATTCTCTCTCTCTCTTTTACTGTTGCATTTGTAACGAATTTATTACGTTTATCTTCGTTATCATTTATTTATTTGTCATCGAATGCATCCCATGATACGAATCAAAACCTTGTCCTACAGATTGAAATCATCATATTTAGACCAATTAAGCTTTAATTTCTATATGTTTTCACCCTCGAATTCGTTAATTAGTGGCAGAATTCGACGCAAATGGGTTAAATAGTCCTTAATTACGTGATTACCTTGGAATGACGTCAGCCGAACCTCGGCGTGATTTCAGGCCTTAGAGATCGTGTCTCGTCAATAAAATCTATGAAATTGAATAAAATTTGTCTTAATTTTATTATATGTTCATCCTGGAATGAGTTTTGTAGTGGCAGGGATTATTTGCAGTAGGAATAATGATCGGTAACTATCTAGATTCTTTGGAATCCTTATAGCCAGAGGTTCCTACTAGGGTACAAGGCCTAGCCATTGGTAGCCAAGTATTTTGGCTATCTATCTATTTATCTATCAGCTTCATTGATGAACCTTTGTATTTGATCAAATTTAATATATTTGTTGCTATTTGGTCCTAATTATAAGTTTAAAATCATTAAAGAATATATCCTAGTAGGCCTAGCTTAGACTATTAGTTTAAAGCTATTGAATATACCCTACAGGATCTCGAATACCCTGACCTAACCTTGATACCCTCAGACAGGAGACATTTATGTCTATATGTACATTTAAAACCTGATAAAGCCTTTTTCAGATGATGAATGCCTACAGTAGGCCACCCTAAGCTAGATATAATTCATACGTCTGCAGTAATTAGAAAGAAGTAGGTAATTCCTCTTGACGTAAGGTGGTGACCGTCCGTTCCTCTGTGTAGAAGGTTACGCAAATCCTTAAAAGTTATTTTTATTATATTCATGGGATGTATTCTATGACAGAGGCTAAACGCATGCCCTCCCCAGGTTAGTCGAGGCTGCGGTGGGCATTTTCCACCTATGCCAAGCTATGCCCAGGGAATTCTTTGTTTTATAGGTACAGTAGTAATTAAATAGGACCAGAGATTAATCAGTAGATTATGTTGGAAAAATTATATTACAAATAAGAAAATATCAGAGATTTGAGTCCAGAGTCTGGGAAACTGACCGAGACTTCAGAGACTGAGATGGTCTGTACATGTCATGGGAAGAGTTCAGGGAAATATGACCACAAAAGCAGTTGATTTGCAAGTAATAGGACTAAGATGACCTCTTGGATGCCCCAGGGAATCATGGGGAAAGGGGTAAGATGCAGATTTAGGCGTGACAGAAGCTCAGGCACAAAGTGAAGGAGATTAGAATGAAAAATGTATATAACTATTTCACGTCTCATGAAGGATAAGTCGTAGTCAAAAGGATTTATGATATTGCAATATATTTTATCTATAAGCCTCTATGTTTTAGGAATGTGGGAATAATTAGAGTAATTTTAAACCCATCTTTGAGAAGAGAAAGGTAATCTTATACTAAGAGGATAGATTCTTCTCTTGACCATCCTTAAAGGATGTCCCATAGGAATTCACCCTAGTTTAATCCTGTTTAGGACAAAATTCCTCTTTTATAAAAGGATTATAAAGATTATATTGATAATAGAATTGGCATATACCCCATATATTGGGAATAAGCAGTACATGAATAATTTTTGTTGCTTTAAAAATTTAGCATTGAAGATGTTTGTGTATATGTAGACTTACAATATATATATATATATATATATATATATATATATATATATATATATATATATATATATATATATATATATAAATGTGAACACAATCACTTAGCAAAGATACAAATTTAACAAGTAAAAAGAAAAACTATTATGATAAATTATGAAATTTATTAACTCAAATCTTTAAATTGTGCAAAAAAAAAAACACTTATGAGATAAAGTCACTTTAAATTATTTAAAAAATACACTTTTTAAAGAATTACACAGTACACACCCTCACTGATGTGTAGAAACAGTGCAATTTGCTCATAATGCACTGTCTAGCAATAATCATTATGCAAATGAACACTGGAAAGTTTGTCAGCTGCATAAAAGCTTAATTGGGTCTCTAAATTGAAAAAAGTGATTTAACCCAAATTGTATATTGAAGAAACTTGTAGACAGCCTTAGACATTAAGCCCTTAGGTAGACGCCAGTTTTTTTATATTCACAAGCATTGAAAGTACTTGATTTGTAGAAGTTTGAACAGGATTTGTAGGTGTTTAGAATTGTTCTCTGTTGCAAGGAAAGGCAATTTGGTTAGATGCAAAGTTGGTCTTTACATAATGGATAAATACTGGTATCCAGAGGTTCCTTAACTGGGGACAGTAATATAGTCCTGATTCCTACAACTGGAAAGTTTCCAGGTGTGATATTAATTGCAATATTCACCTTTCTTGTAGATTTCCTTTATAGAAATGTTCTCCATTTGTTCCTTATCCTGCATGTTAACCAACCCTTCTGATTCCTTTATCATTTTTGCAGAATGCGTCGTCACGGCGACAAGAACGAGGTCTGGTTGATGTCTGTGGAGACTTCTCCATCACTTCCAGTTCGTTCTGAGCGTCGAGGTAAGCTTGCATGGAATTCCAGATGTGAAAATGACTTGATATAAGTCAGCAGTGACCCCTTTTGCAACGTCAGAGGGTCTCTTGACTGTAGAGGAGTCTTAAAATCTATCTGATTTATCAGTTAACCTACAGTTAATTAAAATGTTTGTAATGGAAACTCAATAGTCAGCATAGACATACTGGAATATTGTAATCTTGAGAGAATAAGTGTGTTGGGTTGAGTCCTTGTGCTGGAAATTGGTATTAGATTACAGTGATTACACTGCTCTAGGAATCTTGGGTCAGGAGACTGACATCTCATCAATATCTATAGAAATATAAATATGAAATTGATTTGTGGGCCCTGATAAGCATTGGTCAGCCAGGTTGAAGAGGTCATGTACTGTTTCCTGTGCCTGACTGGAGTTTAAATGATGTAAGGAAGGGGGCTAGTGATACTTTTGGGCTGATTTTTGATGGGGCTACACACAGTTGGGAATCACTTGAGTGAAATACTTGTCAGGAATATGGTGACAGAACTATGGAATACCATTCAAAAGTTGACAGTGAAAGGTAATTTGAAGCTAAATAGCAAGGGTCTGAGACGTCTTGAAAGATAATTTGAAGCTAAATAGCAAGGGTCTGAGACATCTTGCAGTGTGCTCTTACCAAATACTTTCACGAGCAGTTTGCGATCTGCCGTTACAATGAATTTGCTCGACAGTGCAATGGTAGCATATTGCAATTCATCTGCCCATGTAAAAATGGTTCCTTACTAATGTCACATTTCATCCAGTTCTACCTCGGCCAAAACTAAAATGTGGAATAGTTTACAAAGCTTGGGTCGGTTAGCCAGGTATTTGGGTTTGCTAAGGTCAAAGATCTCTGTCTCTTTTGCAGTTTATCACAAACTTTGACTAAAACAGTGTCTAAAGATCCATTTTTCCACCCGAGTTGTGTCATGGTTCCAGAGGTTCTTTGAATGACAGCATTCCTTCTGCCGTACTGAAATCTTGTGAGAATTTGTTCTCAAAACCAAACTTGGAATGTATATCTGTGATGTCCTTTGAGTCTGGAAAATGTAGGATTGTCTGTGAGTGTTTCTTACAGGTGAATAAACCGTTGTAGATAATTTCAGATCCATTAAACACTGACGTTTTGACTTAGCACAAACTTCTAGACAGCCATAGATATTAAGCCCCAATGTAGAATGAAAACAGTCAAATTATGGATGATTTCATTTTACTGTGGGTGAAAGGTTTTATTATATTCACAAGCACTGCAAGCAGTGGTTCTGTAGAAGGTTTAACAGGATTTGTAGGTATTCACAATTGCTCTCTGTTGCTGGGAAAGGCAATTTGGTTAGAAGCAATGGTTGTCTTTGCAGAATAGATATTTATTGTTATGGAGAGGTTGCATAAATGGGTATGGTAATATAATCATGATTCCTACAACTGGAAAGTTTCCAGGTGTGATATTAATTGCAAGACATATTCTCAATTAGATTTCTTTTGCCAAAATGTTCCCCTCATGTTTTTTGTCATGGAATGTTGACTGAGATTTTTGAAACCTTCATCATTTGGCTATATGGAGTGTCATGGTGACAAGAATATTGTCCATTTGATGTGTACAAAGACTTATTACTCTCAGTCCTAAAGGGAAACTCTGACTTAAAGTAACATACTCTAAGAGCTCTTTACTCTAAACGCTCTGTTGATAATCACATTCACCAACAACTGTAGTCTTCTTAAGACTTTTCAAGCCTTGCATGAGAGTATATTAATCCTACAATCAATTGTGATTCTTAATAAAAAATAAAGGGCTTGATTTAAATCCAGAATGGAATGTCCAAATGGATTCCTGTAATTCCTAAATAACTGTGCAGCTATAAATTGCTTTTTGTGATATAGATATTTGTATCATTCACAGGACAGTTAGAGAGAGAGAGAGAGAGAGAGAGAGAGAGAGAGAGAGAGAGAGAGAGAGAGAGAGAGAGAGAGAGACTAGTATTTTAGCTAACGAAATGCTTCATCTATAATAATAATAATAATAATAATAATAATAATAATAATAATAATAATAATAATAAATCCAGACTGTTTTGGTAAATTATTTGCAAGATTTGTATTGATTGATTGATTGATTGATTGATTGATTCTTTGCTGTTTTGAATGCTGTCATAGGAAAGGGTCAGGTCAATAATTGCTCTGCAATTGGGTAGATTAAGTTTATAATTGTTAAAGGGATTAACTCCATCTTGTCTGTGTCTGTGAACGTGTCTGTGTGTGTGTCTGTCACCCAATAAAATATCAGGCTGAAACTACGACATCAAATATAAATAAAATGAACCACAAATCTCTCTCTGTGCTTCAGGACTCTTCTTGAACTGGAACTAATGTTTCTTCTGTGCTTCCATTCCAGAACCTCCCGGTGGGTGCTTCCAGACCAGAGGAACTCCTGGATGAGCTGGAAGGTTCCAGGCAGGGGAATACTCAGAGACAGTCGGCAAGGTAAGTTTCCGAGGGCGTCTCAAGTTCAGAGGTCGGTTGCTTTGTGGATGTCTGTGTTTAGGGATTAGGGGGACAATCGTGGCCCCAGGGGAATCCTGTTGAGATCAGGGACTAAGAGAGGGATGTGTGGAGGATTACCTGAAGGATTGACAGTGCAGTCCTTAGAGACTCAATCAGTATAGTAGGTTTGCCTCTTCAAAACCTTACAGTACAATAGAAATATGGGGGACACGTAAGCTTGGGGAGAGTGCCGGAGATAATTATGTCGTTTCATGTCGACATCAGTGAAAGTTTTACTCCTCCTCCTCCTCCTCCTCCTCCTCCTCCTCCTCCTCCTCCTCCTCCTCCTATCTCTCTCTCTCTCTCTCTCTCTCTCTCTCTCTCTCTACATGTTTTGCTTAAATACGTTTTAATTGTTTGTAATTCATCTATTTTTCTATGAGTTCACTATTAGTTGTGCAACAGGAGATTCACTATTAGTTCACTATTAGTCATGCAACAAGAGATTTACTATTAGTCATGCAATAGGAAATTCACTATTAGCTCACTATCAGTCATGTAACATGAGATTCACTATTAGTTATGAAACAGGAGATTTACTATTAGTTCACAATCAGTCATGCAATATGAGATTCACTATTAGTTATGAAAAAGGAGATTCGCTATTAGTTCACTATACAGGAGACTCACTATTAGTTCATTATTAGTCATACAATAGGAGATTCACTATTAGCCATGCAACAGGAGGTTCACTATTATTTCACTATCAGTTATGCAACAGGAGGTTCACTATTAGTTATGAAACATGAGATTCACTACTAGTTCGTCACTATTAGTTATGAAACATGAGATTCACTACTAGTTCACTATTAGTCATGCAACAGGAGACTCAATATTAGTTTATTATTAGTCATGCAACATGAGATTCACTATTAGTTCACTATTAGTCGTGCAACAGGAGATTCACAATAAATTAACTGTTAGTCATGCAAAAGGAGATTCACTATTAGTCATGAAGCAGGAGATTCACTATTAGTTCACTATTAGTCATGCAACATGAAATTCACTATTAGTTCACTATTAGTCATGCAGCAGGAGAATCACTATTGGTTTAGTATTAGTCATGCAACAGGAGATTCACTATTAGTTTGAAATAGGAGATTCACTGTTAGTTCACTATTAGTCATGCAATAGGAAATTCACTATTAGTCAAGCAGCACGAGATTCACTATTGATTCACTATTAGTCATGCAACAGGAAATTCACTATTTATTCAGTATTCATCATGCAACAGGAAATTCACTATTTATTCAGTATTCATCATGCAACAGGAAATTCACAATTAGTTCACTATTAGTTATGGAAAAGGAGATTCACTATTAGTTCAGTATTAGTCATGCAACAGGAGATTCACTATTAGTCATACAGTAGGAGATTCACTATTAGTTCACTATCATTTATGCAACAGGAAATTCACTGTTAGTTCACTATTAGTCATGTAATATGAGATTCACTATTAGTTCGCTATTAGTCATGCAAGAGGATATTCATTATTAGTTCACTATTTGTCATGCAACAGGAGATTCACTATTAGTTCACTATTTGTCATGCAACAGGAGAGTCACTATTAGTTCACTATTAGTCTTGGAATATGAGATTCACTATTAGTTCAGTATCAATCATGCAACAGGAGATTCACTATTAGTTCAGTGCCAGTACAGCATATGGTGTACATTTTTAGGGCACACTGTAAGCAATAATAATAATAATAATAATAATAATAATCTGACTTCATTAAAATGGTAAATTATCTTCAAGATTTGTATTTATTTCTTTATTAATTTTTTTTCGTTTTATATACTGACTTCATCTCTCTCTCTCTCTCTCTCTCTCTCTCTCTCTCTCTCTCTCTCTCTCTCTCTCTCTCTCTCTCTCTCTCTCTCTCTCTCTCTCTCGCCTTAAGTAGCATTTTTTAATTTTTTTAGCCTCATTCCAAATATACAATCTATTAAAATTATATATCATTGAAAAGTTCACTTATAGATCTATTTAACTATATAAAGAAAATGTAAATATATTAATATTTGTAATTTTGACAAATTTTTGAAAAATATATCTTTCTCCGATCGGACAACTTGTACCAGCAGTAGGAATGTCATTTTTTTTTAACATTTTTTAATATCGATGTTTGTTAGTGTTATGATGCGCAAATACTATTGAATGATATATCAATGTAAAGGTAATTTATCATACTATTTCACGATATATTGGGAGATATGATATATTAATATTTCGATTTACTGAGAATTTTTTAATAAGAGTCACATAAACCATTATTCCACTCTTCGAACTGACGACGCCAATGATCTATATTTTACAGTTTTTTGAAAGCGCTTTATCATACCATACTTAGCTTAAATAGTAGTAAATATTATATCATTGGAAAGTAAATTTATCAGGCTTTAAGAAGATGTAAACAGAAGTGATATATAATTTTTATTCGATTTATCATGAATTGTTAAAAAAAAAATTAATACGATTTTTTTCGTTACGGCTAACTTTTACTCGTAATATCGATATTTAATTTTGCTTTTTAGGCGTTTTTAAATATACCAAGATAAAGATCAACTCTTTCGCTTTAAAATGACACCTAATTCATTAACGTCGCTTCAATTATAACTTTACATCGAGCGATCAAAGAAAGTTATTGCCATAGGAATTTGCACTTTAGTTACCCCAAATCCTGGAAACATTCTCTCTCTCTCTCTCTCTCTCTCTCAGAAGAGAACGTTATTTATATACTATTTGGGTGAGATACATATTTATTTTTAGCAAATTTTGTAAAAACCAAATAATTAAATTTGCGTTGACAGCCTGCCAACCTATTATTCTCGCTCGATATTCGAGCCTAAAGTTGCATTTTCTATTGTCGTTTTAAACTCATTCCCGGCAGGAAATCTATTAAAATTATATATCATTAAAAATTTCATTTATCGATCTATTTCACTGTATGAAGATAATGAAATTATATTACTATCTTTAATTTTGCCAAATCTTTGAAAAATATATCTTTCTCCGATCGGCCAACTCGTACCAGCGGTAGGAATGTCATTTTTTTAAATGTTTACATTTTTGTATCGATGTTTGTTGCTTATCATGTGGCACAAATGATATTGAATGATATATCAGCGTAAAGGTAATTTATCATACTATTTCACGATGTTTTGGGAAACATGATATATTAATATTCCGATTTACTGAGAATTTTTTAATGAGAGTCACATAAATAGCCATTCTTCTCGGCGAACTTAACGACGCCACTGATCTATATTTTACAGTTTTTTGAAAGCGTTTTATCATATCATACGTAGCTCAAATAGTGATAAATATTATATCATTGGAAAGGTAATTTATCAGGGTTTAACGAGGTGTAAACAGAAGTGATATATAATTTTTCTACGATTTATAATGAATTTTTAAATAAAAGTAGTACTATTTTTTTTCGTTACGGCTAACTTTTACTCATAATATCGATATTTAATTTTAACTTTTTCGTGATTTTAAGCATATCATGATAAAGACCAACTCTTTAGCTTTAAAATGACATCTCATTCATTAACGTAGCTTCAAATATGACGTCATACGGAGCGATTGAAAAAAATAAATGGTAGGAATTTTCGTTCAGTGAAAGAGCAACTTGGCCCAAAAGACTCGTTGTCTGCAATCGGTGTCGACGAAATTAACTTCATTTCTTTGTAATTAAATCAAAATTGAATGAATTGGAGCAGCAGAAATTTGGGAAATATATCGTAAACGATTCAGAAGCCATTAAATAAACAAAAATTGAGTCATTAAATAAAATAATGGATGAAAAAGCGACGCATTCGAGTATGAATAAAAAAAATTTATCATCGATAATCTTATTTTTTCTTTCCTGGAGACTTCGATTGCTAATAAAAACACCATTTTCCATCTTTATCTTTCTCTCTTACATTCTCTCTCTCTCTTACATTCTCTCTCTCTCTCTTTTACTGTTGCATTTGTAACGAATTTATTACGTTTATCTTCGTTATCATTTATTTATTTGTCATCGAATGCATCCCATGATACGAATCAAAACCTTGTCCTACAGATTGAAATAATCATATTTAGACCAATTAAGCTTTAATTTCTATATTTTTTCACCCTCGAATTCGTTAATTAGTGGCAGAATTTGATCCAAATGGGTTAAATAGTCCTTAATTACGTTATTACCTTGGAATGACGTCAGCCGAATCTCGGCGTGATTTCAGGCCTTAGAGATCGTGTCTTGTCAATAAAATCTATGAAATTTAATAAAATTTGTCTTAATTTTATTATATGTTCATCCTGGAATGAGTTTTGTAGTGGCAGGGATTATTTGCAGTAGGAATAATGATCTGTAATTATCTAGGTTCTTTGGAATCCTTATAGCCAGAGGTTCCTACTAGGGTACAAGACCTAGCCATTGGTAGCCAAGTATTTTGGCTATCTATCTATTTATCTATCAGCTTCGTTGATGAACCTTTGTATTTGATCAAATTTAATATATTTGTTGCTATTTGGGCCTAATTATAAGTTTAAAATCATTAAAGAATATATCCTAGTAGGCCTAGCTTAGACTATTAGTTTAAAGCTATTGAATATACCCTACAGGATCTCGAATACCCTGACCTAACCTTGATTCCCTCAGACAGGAGACATTTATGTCTATATGTACATTTAAAACCTGATAAAGCCTTTCTCAGATGATGAATGCCTACAGTAGGCCACCCTAAGCTAGATATAATTCATACGTCTGCAGTAATTAGAAAGAAGTAGGTAATTCCTCTTGACGTAAGGTGGTGACCGTCCGTTCCTCTGTGTAGAAGGTTACGCAAATCCTTAAAAGTTATTTTTATTATATTCATGGGATGTATTCTATGACAGAGGCTAAACGCATGCCCTTCCCAGGTTAGTCGAGGCTGCGGTGGGCATTTTCCACCTATGCCAAGCTATGCCCAGGGAATTGTTTGTTTTATAGGTACAGCAGTAATTAAATAGGACCAGAGATTAATCAGTAGATTATCTCAGTAAAATTATATTACAAATAAGAAAATATCAGAGATTTGAGTCTAGAGTCTAGAAAACTGACTGAGATTTCAAAGACTGAGATGGTCTGTACATGTCATGGGAATAGATCAGAGAAAGTTGACCAGAAAAGCAGTTGATTTGCAAGTAATAGGACCAAGATGACCTTTTGGATGCCCCAGGGAATCATGGGGAAAGAGGTCAGATGCAGATTTAGGCCTGATGGGGGTTCAGGCACGAAGTGAAGGAGATTAGAATGAAAAAAGTATATAATTATTTCACATCTCATGAAGGATAACTTGTAGTTAAAAGGATTTGTGATATTGCAATATATTTTTAATCTATAAGTCTGTATGTTTTAGGAATGTGGGAATAATTAGAGTAATTTTCAACCCATCTTTGAGAAGAGAAAGTTAATCTTACACTAACTAAGAGGATAGATTCTTCTGTTGACCATCCTTATAGGATGTACTATAGGAATTTATCCTAGTTTAATCCTGTTTAGGACACAATTCCCTTTTTATAAAAGGATTATAAAGATTATATTGATATTGGGCATATACCCAATATATTGTGACTAAGCAGTACGTGAATAATTTTTGTCTTTTCCTTTATAAATTTAGCATTGAAGATATATATATGTGTGTATATATAGAGTTACAATATATATATATATATATATATATATATATATATATATATATATATATATATATATATATAAATGTGAACACAATCACTTAGCAAAGATACAAATTTAACAAGTAAAAAGAAAAACTATTATGATAAATTATGAAATTTATTCACTCAAATCTTTAAATTGTTTAAAAAAAACACTTATGAGATAAAGTCTCTTTAAATTGTTTAATTAAATACACTTTTTAAGAATTACACAATACACACCCTCACTGATGTGTAGAAACAGTGCAATTTGCTTATAATATCTAGCAATAATCATTATGCAAATGAACACTGGAAAGTTTGTCAGCTGCATAAAAGCTTAATTGGGTCTCTAAATTGAAAAAAGTGATTTAACCCAAATTGTATATTGAAGAAACTTGTAGAAAACCTTAGACATTAAGCCCTTAGGTAGACGCCAGGCTTGTTATATTCACAAGCATTGAAAGTACTTGATTTGTAGAGGTTTTAACAGGTTTTGTAGGTGTTTAGAATTGTTCTCTGTTGCTAGGAAAGGCAATTTGGTTAGAAGCAAAGTTGGTCTTTACATAATGGATAAATACTGGTATCCAGAGGTTCCTTAACTGGGGACAGTAATATAGTCATGATTCCTACAACTGGAAAGTTTCCAGGTGTGATATTAATTGCAATATTCACCTTTCTAGTAGATTTCCTTTATAGAAATGTTCTCCCTTTGTTCCTTATCCTGCATGTTAACCAATCCTTCTGATTCCTTTGTCATTTTTGCAGGATGCGTCGTCACGGCGACAAGAACGAGGTCTGGTTGATGTCTGTGGAGACTTCTCCATCACTTCCAGTTCGTTCTGAGCGTCGAGGTAAGCTTGCATGGAATTCCAGATGGGAAAATGAGTTGATATAAATCAACAGTGACCCCTTTTGCAACGTCAGAGGGTCTCTTGACTGTAGAGGAGTCTTAAAATCTACCTGTTTTATCAGTTAACCTCCAGATAATTCAAATCTCTGGAATGGAAACAAAGAGTCAGCATTTAAATACTGGAATCTTGTATTCCAGAGAGAATAGGTGTGTCGGGTTGATTCCTTGTGCTGGGAATTGGTATTGGATTACAGTGATTCCACTGCTCTGGGAATCCTGGTTCAGGAGACGGACGTCTCATCAATATCTATAGAAATATAGATATGGAATTGGTTTGTGGGTCCTGATAAGCATTGGTCATGCAACAGGAAAATTCACTAGTAGGTCAATATTCATCATCTGACAGGAGATTCACTATTAGTTCAGTATTAGTTATGCAAAAGGGAAATTCACTATTAGTTCATGATTTGTCATGCAAGAGGAGATTCGCTATTAGTCATGCAAAAAGAGGTTCACTATTAGTTCACTGTTAGTCATAGGGCAGGAGATTCACTATAAGTTCACTATTAATTAAGCAACAGGAGATTTACTATTAGTTCACTATTAGTCAAGAAACAGATTCACTATTTGTTCCATATTAGTCATGCAAAAGGAAATTTGCAATTAGTTATGAAACAGAAGATTCACTATTAGTTCACTATTAGTCTTGCAACAGGAAATTCACTATTAGTTCATTTTCATCATGCAACAGGAGATTCACTATTAGTTCAGAATTAGTCATGCAATAGGAGATTCACTATTAGTTCACTATTATTCATGCAAAAGGAAATTCACTATTAGTTTACTATTAGTTGTGCAACAAGAGATTCACTATTATTTCACTATTAATCATGCAACAGGAGATTCACTATTAGTTCACTATTAGTCATGCAACAGGAGAGTCACTATTAGTTCGCTATTTGTCATGGAATATGAAATTCACTATTAGTTCACTATTAGTCATGCAACAGGGGATTCACTATTAATTATGAAAAAGATATTCACTATTAGTTCACTATTAGTCATGTAACAGGAGATTCACTATTAGTTCATTATTATTCATGCAATGGGAAATTCACTATTAGTTCACTATTAGTCATGCACCAAGAGATTCACTATTAGTCATGCAATAGGAAATTCACTATTAGTTCATTATTAATCATGCAACAGGAGATTCACTATTAGTTCACTATTAGTCATGCAACAGGAGAGTCACTATTAGTTCACTATTTGTCATGGAATATGAAATTCACTATTAGTTCACTATTAGTCATGCAACAGGGGATTCACTATTAATTATGAAAAAGATATTCACTATTAGTTCACTATTAGTCATGTAACAGGAGATTCACTATTAGTTCACTATTAGTCATACAACAGGAAATTCACTATTAGCTTACAATTAGTCATGCAACAGGAGATTCATTATTAGTTCACTATTAGTCATACAACAGGAAATTCACAATTAGTTCACTATTAGTCATGTAACAAGAGATTCACTATTAGTCATGCAACAGGAAATTCACTATTAGTTCACCATTAGTAATGCAAAAAGAGATTCACTGTTAGTTCACTATTAGTCTGGCATCTGGAAATTCACTATTAATTTTGTATTAGTCATGCAACATGAGATTCACTATTAGTTCACTATTAATCATGCAACAAGAAATTCACTATTAGTTCACTATTAGTCATGCAACAGGAGATTCACTATTAGATATAAAACAGGAGATTCACTATTAATCATGCAACAGGAGATTCACTATTAGTCATACAGTAGGAGATTCACTATTAGTTCACTATCATTCATGCAACAGAAAATTCACTGTTAGTTCACTATTAGTCATGCAACAGGAAATTCACTATTACTCCACTATTAGTCATGCAAGAGGATATTCACTATTAGTTCACTATTTGTCATGCAACGGGAGATTCACTATTAGTTCAAGATTCATCATGCAACAAGATAATCACTATTAGTTCACTATTAGTCTTGCAACAAGATATTCACTATTAGTTTACTATTAGTCTTGGAATATGAGATTCACTATTAGTTCATTATTTGTCATGCAACAGGAGATTCACTATTAGTTCAGTGCCAGTACAGCATACTGTGTACATTTTTAGGGCATACTGTAATCAACAAATAATAATAATAATAATAATAATAATAATAATAATAATAATAATAATAATAATAATAATATTCTGCACTGTTTCCTGACTATAATAGGAGAGAGAGAGAGAGAGAGAGAGAGAGAGAGAGAGAGAGAGAGAGAGAGAGAGAGAGAGAGAGAGAGAGAGCAGTTACACAAAATGGCAGTCACTCATATCACCTTCGCCTTCCTTTGAGCATATTAATTTATTCTATTTTTATTATATACTTTTTTTATTATATATTTTGGCTTTCTATGAAAGTTTATAGTGACAGGGATGCTGGGATTACAATAAATCCTTTTTGGAAAAGGATTAATCACAGTTTTGAAGCCAAAGGAGACAAAATGGGGTCATTACGTGAAATCCTGACGAAATCCAAAGTTTCTGAAGGAACTTTATTCTGTATATTAGCTATCGATCTAATATACACTCTAAATACTCTATAAAAGCTGTACTAGTCAAGTTAGTGTATATTTCTGTATTTTATCTTGTGTATTTGGAATGTGTGTATGTGTATTTTAGGTGTAGAAGTATCATGTGAAGCTTGTGTGTATTTTGTCCTGTAAAATGTGTCAGTTGCATTCCAGCACATTTCTTGCACTGCAGCTAATGTTGGCCCCCTTGCATTCCAGAACCTGTCCGTGGGGACGTCCCCAGACCAGACGAGGTCCCCAGAGGGCATCACCAGCAGGAGAATCAAACCCACTGGGCACGGTAAGTTCCCGAGGGCGTCTCGAGTACTGAGGTGTGTCTGTGTGTGTATGTGTGAAGGTGTAGAGCGTTGGGTGTGACCAGTAGGGGGACGTCTGATTGACCTGAGGGAATTGGCACAGGGCAGATATTTGTGGCACCTGAAGGTGCCACAGGAATTTATTGACTGACTGTGATGGTTCCTTCTTTAAAAAGTTTATTGAAATGATAGATATTCCTGTTAAAACCTTCACAGTATTATATAAGATAAATACATATATATGAATACACATGTATGAATACACATGTATGAATACACATGCATGAATTTGATCCAAATGCAAAATGGTCTTAATAGAAAGGTGATCAATATAAATAGGCAGTTTTCCAGCATCACATTCCTTGTGGTTCGTCCAATTTTCCAGCGATCATGAAGCACAAAGTGCCCGGATTCGAAGTTTTAGGGGAGGCGAGTCAAATAGGCCCAGGGAGATGGTGTTAATTGACCCCACAAAGTGGCCCCCCCCAAAAAAAAAAATGGTTAGTGGATCCAGTGTGGAAGTAATCCTTGATTCGTTGTCTGATCTCCAGTTGCAAAAACTGATCTCTATAATTTCTTTCAAATGGACACCATATTGTTTGGGAGCTTGAATAATAATAATAATAATAATAATAATAATAATAATAATAATAATAATAATAATAATAATAATAATAATAATAATAATAATAATATTCTGCATCTGCCTTCATCATGTCTTCATTAAAATGATGTCCAGACTGTTTTGGTAAATTATCTGCAAGATTTGTATTTATTTGTTTATTAATTTTTTGGTGGTTTTATATACTGACATCATTCTCTCTCTCTCTCTATCTCTCTCTCTCTCTCTCTCTCTCTCTCTCTCTCTCTCTCTCTCTCTCTCTCTCTCTCTCTCAGATAGAAACCTCATTATCTGCCATTTTTATGAGACATCTACATTACTCTCCCTCTCTCTCTCGAGCCTTAAGTATAATTTATTAATTTTTTTAGCCTCATTCCCAATATACAATCTATTAAAATTATATATCATTGAAAATTTCACTTTTCGATCTATAATACTATATAAAGAAAATTTAAATATATTAATATTTGTAATTTTGACAAATTTTTGAAAAATATATCTTTTCCCGATCGGACAACTTGTACCAGCAGTAGGAATGTAATTTTTTTTAGAATTTTCTTTATATCGATGTTTGTTAGTGTTATGTGGCACAAATACTGTTGAATGATATATCAGTGTAAAGGTAATTTATCATACTATTTCACGATATATCGGGAAACATGATATATCAATATTCCGATTTACTGAGAATATTTTAATAAGAGTCACATAAACCACTATTCCACTCTTCGAACTGACGACGCCAATGATCTATATTTTACAGTTTTTTGAAAGCGATTTATCATATCATACCTAGCTCAAATAGTAGTAAATATTATATCATTGGAAAGTCAATCTATCAGGCTTTAACAAGGTGTAAACAGAAGTGATATACCATTTTTCTCCGATTTATCATGAATTGTTAAAAAAAGTAATACGATTTTTTTTCGTCACGGCTAACTTTTACTCGTAATATCGATACTTATTTTTGCTTTTTAGGCGTTTTTAAATATACCAAGATAAAGATCAACTCTTTCGCTTTAAAATGACACCTAATTCATTAACGTCGCTTCAATTATAACTTTACACCGAGCGATGAAAGAAAATTATTGCCATAGAAATTTGCACTTTAGTTACCCCCAAATCCTGGAAGCATTCTCTCTCTCTCTCTCTCTCTCTCTCTCTCTCTCTCTCTCTCTCTCTCTCTCTCTCTCTCTCTCTCTCTCTCTCTCTCTCTCTCTCTGAAGAAAACGTCATTTATATGCTATTTGGGTGAGATACGTACTTTTTTTTTTTTTTTTTTTTAGCAAATTTTGTAAAAACCAAATAAATTTGCGCTGATAGCCTACCAACCTATTATTCTCGCTCGATATGCGAGCCTAAAGTTGCATTTTTTATTGTCAATTTAACCTCATTCCCGGTAGAAAATATATTAAAATTATATATCATTAAAAAGTTCTGTTATCGATCTATTACACTGTATAAAGATAATGTAAATATATTACTATCTGTAATTTTGCAAAATTTTTGAAAAATATATCTTTCTCCAATCGGCCAACTCTTACCAGCAGTACAAATGTTATTGTAACATTTGTTTATATCGATTTTTGTTAGTGTTATGTGGTGCAAATACTATTGAATTATATATCAGTGTAAAGGTAATTTATCATACTATTTCCCGATGTATTGGAAAACATGATATATTAATATTCCGATTTACTGAGAATTTTTTAATAAGAGTCACATAAACAGCTATTCCGCTCGGCGAACTTAACGACGCCACTGATCTATATTTTACAGTTTTTTGAAAGCGTTTTATCATACCATACGTAGCTCAAATAATGATAAATATTATACCATTGGAAAGGCAATTTATCAGGCTTTAATAATGTGTAAACAGAAGTGATATATCATTTTTATCAGATTTATCATGAATTTTTAAAGAAAAGCAGTACGATTTTTTTTCGTTACGGCTAACTTTTACTCGTAATATCGATATTTAATTTTAATTTTAAGGCATTTTTAAACATATCACGATAAAGACCAACTCTTTAGCTTTAAAATGACACCTAATTCATCAACGTTGCTTCAAATATGACGTCATACGGAGCGATTGAAAAAAATAAAAGGTAGGAATTTCCGTTCAGCGAAGTTCGTATCCTCGCCCAAAAAGACGTTAGTTATTCTCTCTCTCTCTCTCTCTCTCTCTCTCTCTCTCTCTCTCTCTCTCTCTCTCTCTCTCTCTCTCTCTCTCTCTCTCTCTCTCTACGTCGTCTGCAATTGGTGCCGACGAAATTAACTTCATTTCTTTGTAATTTCTTTGTAATTAAATCGAAATTCAATGAATTGGAGCAGCAGAAATTTGGGAAATATATCGTAGACGATTCAGAAGCCATTAAATAGATAAAAATCGAGTCATTTAAATAAAATAATGGATAGAAAAGCGACGCATTCGAGTATGAATCAAAATATCATCGATAATAATCTTACCTTTTCTCTCCCAGGGACTTCGATTGTTCATAAAAACACCATTTCCCATCTTTCTCTTTCTCTCTTACATTCTCTCTCTCTCTCTCACATTCTCTTTCTCTCTTTTACTGTTGCGTTTGTAACGAATTTATTACGTTTATCTTTGTTATTTATTTATTTAGTTCAATCATCGAATGCATCCCATGATACGAATCAAAACCTTGTCCTACAGATTGAAATCATCATATTTAGACCAATTAAGCTTTAATTTCTATATGTTTTCACCCTCGAATTCGTTAATTAGTGGCAGAATTCGACCCAAATGGGTTAAATAGTCCTTAATTACGTTATTACCTTGGAATGACGTCAGCCGAACCTCGGCGTGATTTCAGGCCTCAGAGATCGTGTCTCGTCAATAAAATATATGAAATTGAATAAAATTTGACTTAATTTTATTATATGTTCATCCTGGAATGAGTTTTGTAGTGGCAGGGATTATTTGCAGTAGGAATAATGATCGGTAACTATCTAGATTCTTTGGAATCCTTATAGCCAGAAGTTCCTACTAGGGTACAAGGCCTAGCCATTGGTAGCCAAGTATTTTGGCTATCTATCTATTTATCTATCAGCTTCATTGATGAACCTTTGTATTTGATCAAATTTAATATATTTGTTGCTATTTGGGCCTAATTATCAATTTAAAATCATTAAAGAATATATCCTAGTAGGCCTAGCTTAGGCTATTAGTTTAAAGCTATTGAATATACCCTACAAGATCTCGAATACCCTGACCTAACCTTGATACCCTCAGACAGGAGACATTTATGTCTATATGTACATTTAAAACCTGATAAAGCCTTTCTCAGATGATGAATGCCTACAGTAGGCCACCCTAAGCTAGATATAATTCATACTGCAGTAATTTTAGGTTAGTCGAGGGTACGGTGGGTATTTCCCACCTATGCCAAGCTATGCCCAGGGAATTCTTTGTTTTATAGGTACAGCAGTAATTAAATAGGACCAGAGATTAATCGGTAGATTATGTTGGGAAAATTATATTACAAATAAGAAAATATCAGAGATTTGAGTCCAGAGTCTGGAAAACTGACTGAGATTTCAAAGACTGAGATGGTCTGTACATGTCATAGGAAGAGATCAGGGAAAGTTGACCAGAAAAGCAGTTGATTTGCAAGTAATAGGACCAAGATGACCTTTTGGATGCCCCAGGGAATCATGGGGAAAGGGGTAAGATGCAGATTTAGGCCTGATGGGGGTTCAGGCACGAAGTGAAGGAGATTAGAATGAAAAAAGTATATAATTATTTCACATCTCATGAAGGATAACTTGTAGTTAAAAGGATTTGTGATATTGCAATATATTTTCAATCTATAAGTCTGTATGTTTTAGGAATGTGGGAATAATTAGGTTAATTTTCAACCCATCTTTGAGAAGAGAAAGTTAATCTTATACTAACTAAGAGGATAGATTCTTCTGTTGACCATCCTTATAGGATGTACCAAAGGAATTCATCCCAGTTTAATCCTGTTTAGGACACAATTCCCTTTTTATAAAAGGATTATAAAGATTATATCGATAACAGAATTGGACATATACCCATATATTGTGACTAAGCAGTACGTGAATAATTTTTGTCTTTTCCTTTATAAATTTAGCATTGAAGATATATATATATATATATATATATATATATATATATATATATATATATATATATATATATATATATATATATATATATATATATATATATATGTGAACACAGTCACTCAGCAAAGATACAAATTTAACAAGTAAAAAGAAAAACTATTATGATAAATTATGAAATTTATTCACTCAAATCTTTAAATTGTGTAAAAAAAAAAACAATTATGAGATAAAGTCACTTTAAATATTTTAACAAATACACTTTTTAAGAATTACACAGTACACACCCTCACTGATGTGCAGAAACAGTGCAATTTGCTCATAATGTCTAGCAATAATCATTATGCAAATGAACGCTGGAAAGTCTGTCAGCTGCATAAAAGCTTAATTGGGTCTCTAAATTGAATAAAGCAATTTAACCCAAATTGTATATTGAAGAAACTTGTAGACAGCCTTAGACATTAAGCCCTTAGGTAGACGCCAGGCTTGTTATATTCACAAGCATTGAAAGTACTTGATTTGTAGACGCTTTAACGGGACTTGTAGGCGTTTAGAATTGTTCTCTGTTGCAAGGAAAGGCAATTTGGTTAGAAGCAAAGTTGGTCTTTACATAATGGATAAATAATGGTATCCAGAGGTTCCTTAACTGGGGACGGTAATATGGTCGTGGTTCCTACGACTGGAAAGTTTCCAGGTGTGATATTAATTGCAACATTCACCTATCTTGTAGATTTCCTTTATAGGAATGTTCTCCCTTTGTTCCTCATCCTGCGTGTTAACCAATCCTTCTGATTCATTTATCATTTTTGCAGGATGCGTCGTCGCGGCGGCAAGGTCGAGGTCCGGTCGACGTCCGCGGAGACTCCTCCTCCGTCCATTCCAGTTCGTTCCGGGCTTCCAGGTGAGCTTGCATGGAATTCCAGATGGGAAAATGAGTTGATATAAATCAGCAGTGACCCCTTTTGCAACGTCAGAGGGTCTCTTGACTGTAGAGGAACCTTAAAATTTATCTGATTTATCAGTTAACCTCCAGATAATTCAAATCTCTGGGATGGAAACAAATAGTCGGCATCTACAGACTGGAATCTTGTATTCCAGAGAGAATGAGTGTGTCGGGTTGATTCCTTGTGCTGGGAATCGGTATTGGATTACAGTGATTCCACTGCTCTGGGAATCCTGGGTCAGGAGACTGACGTCTCATCAACATCTATAGAAATATAGATATGGAATTGGTTTGTGGGTCCTGATAAGCATTGGTCAGCCAGGTTGAATAGGTCATGTACTGTTTCCTGTGCCTGTGGTAGCATGTTGCAGTTACAGTGAATTTGCTCGACAGTGCAATGGTAGCATGTTGCAGTTACAGTGAATTTGCTCGACAGTGCAATGGTAGCATGTTGCAGTTACAGTGAATTTGCTCGACAGTGCAATGGTAGCATGTTGCAGTTACAGTGAATTTGCTCGACAGTGCAATGGTAGCATGTTGCAGTTACAGTGAATTTGCTCGACAGTGCAATGGTAGCATGTTGCAGTTACAGTGAATTTGCTCGACAGTGCAATGGTAGCATATTGCAGTTACAATGAATTAGCTCGACAGTGCAATGGCAGCATATTGCAGTTACAATGAATTTGCTCGACAGTGCAATGGCAGCATATTGCAGTTACAGTGAATTTGCTCGACAGTGCAATGGCAGCATGTTGCAGTTACAGTGAATTTGCTCGACAGTGCAATGGTAGCATATTGCAGTTACAATGAATTAGCTCGACAGTGCAATGGTAGCATATTGCAGTTACAATGAATTTGCTCGACAGTGCAATGGCAGCATATTGCAGTTACAATGAATTTGCTCGACAGTGCAATGGTAGCATATTGCAGTTACAATGAATTAGCTCGACAGTGCAATGGCAGCATATTGCAGTACAATGAATTTGCTCGACAGTGCAATGGTAGCATATTGCAGTTACAATGAATTAGCTCGACAGTGCAATGGCAGCATATTGCAGTTACAATGAATTTGCTCAACAGTGCAATGGTAGCATATTGCAGTTAGTGAATTTGCTCGACAGTGCAATGGTAGCATATTGCAGTTACAATGAATTAGCTCGACAGTGCAATGGCAGCATATTGCAGTTACAATGAATTTGCTCGACAGTGCAATGGCAGCATATTGCAGTTACAATGAATTAGCTCGACAGTGCAATGGTAGCATGTTGCAGTTACAATGAATTTGCTCGACAGTGCAATGGTAGCACGTTGCAGTTACAATGAATTTGCTCGACAGTGCAATGGTAGCACGTTGCAGTTACAATGAATTTGCTCGACAGTGCAATGGTAGCACGTTGCAGTTACAGTGAATTTGCTTGACAGTGCAATGGTAGCACGTTGCAGTTACAATGAATTTGCTCGACAGTGCAATGGTAGCACGTTGCAGTTACAATGAATTTGCTCGACAGTGCAATGGTAGCACGTTGCAGTTACAGTGAATTTGCTTGACAGTGCAATGGTAGCATGTTGCAGTTACAATGAATTTGCTCGACAGTGCAATGGTAGCACGTTGCAGTTACAATGAATTTGCTCGACAGTGCAATGGTAGCACGTTGCAGTTACAGTGAATTTGCTTGACAGTGCAATGGTAGCACGTTGCAGTTACAATGAATTTGCTCGACAGTGCAATGGTAGCACGTTGCAGTTACAATGAATTTGCTCGACAGTGCAATGGTAGCACGTTGCAGTTACAGTGAATTTGCTTGACAGTGCAATGGTAGCACGTTGCAGTTACAATGAATTTGCTCGACAGTGCAATGGTAGCACGTTGCAGTTACAATGAATTTGCTCGACAGTGCAATGGTAGCACGTTGCAGTTACAATGAATTTGCTCGACAGTGCAATGGTAGCACGTTGCAGTTACAGTGAATTTGCTTGACAGTGCAATGGTAGCACGTTGCAGTTACAATGAATTTGCTCGACAGTGCAATGGTAGCACGTTGCAGTTACAATGAATTTGCTCGACAGTGCAATGGTAGCACGTTGCAGTTACAGTGAATTTGCTTGACAGTGCAATGGTAGCACGTTGCAGTTACAGTGAATTTGCTCGACAGTGCAATGGTAGCATGTTGCAGTTACAATGAATTTGCTTGACAGTGCAATGGTAGCACGTTGCAGTTACAATGAATTTGCTCGACAGTGCAATGGTAGCACGTTGCAGTTACAATGAATTTGCTCGACAGTGCAATGGTAGCATGTTGCAGTTACAGTGAATTTGCTCGACACTGCAATGGCAGCATATTGCAGTTACAGTGAATTTGCTCGACAGTGCAATGGTAGCACGTTGCAGTTACAATGAATTTGCTCGACAGTGCAATGGTAGCACGTTGCAGTTACAATGAATTTGCTCGACAGTGCAATGGTAGCACGTTGCAGTTACAGTGAATTTGCTTGACAGTGCAATGGTAGCACGTTGCAGTTACAATGAATTTGCTCGACAGTGCAATGGTAGCACGTTGCAGTTACAATGAATTTGCTCGACAGTGCAATGGTAGCACGTTGCAGTTACAATGAATTTGCTCGACACTGCAATGGTAGCACGTTGCAGTTACAGTGAATTTGCTCGACAGTGCAATGGTAGCACGTTGCAGTTACAATGAATTTGCTCGACACTGCAATGGTAGCACGTTGCAGTTACAATGAATTTGCTCGACAGTGCAATGGTAGCACGTTGCAGTTACAATGAATTTGCTCGACAGTGCAATGGTAGCATGTTGCAGTTACAATGAATTTGCTTGACAGTGCAATGGTAGCACGTTGCAGTTACAATGAATTTGCTCGACAGTGCAATGGTAGCACGTTGCAGTTACAATGAATTTGCTCGACAGTGCAATGGTAGCATGTTGCAGTTACAATGAATTTGCTCGACAGTGCAATGGTAGCATGTTGCAGTTACAATGAATTTGCTTGACAGTGCAATGGTAGCACGTTGCAGTTACAATGAATTTGCTTGACAGTGCAATGGTAGCACGTTGCAGTTACAATGAATTTGCTCGACAGTGCAATGGTAGCATGTTGCAGTTACAATGAATTTGCTTGACAGTGCAATGGTAGCACGTTGCAGTTACAATGAATTTGCTCGACAGTGCAATGGTAGCACGTTGCAGTTACAATGAATTTGCTCGACAGTGCAATGGTAGCATGTTGCAGTTACAATGAATTTGCTCGACAGTGCAATGGTAGCACGTTGCAGTTACAGTGAATTTGCTTGACAGTGCAATGGTAGCACGTTGCAGTTACAATGAATTTGCTCGACAGTGCAATGGTAGCATGTTGCAGTTACAATGAATTTGCTTGACAGTGCAATGGTAGCACGTTGCAGTTACAATGAATTTGCTCGACAGTGCAATGGTAGCACGTTGCAGTTACAATGAATTTGCTCGACAGTGCAATGGTAGCATGTTGCAGTTACAATGAATTTGCTCGACAGTGCAATGGTAGCACGTTGCAGTTACAATGAATTTGCTCGACAGTGCAATGGTAGCATGTTGCAGTTACAATGAATTTGCTCGACAGTGCAATGGTAGCACGTTGCAGTTACAATGAATTTGCTCGACAGTGCAATGGTAGCATGTTGCAGTTACAATGAATTTGCTCGACAGTGCAATGGTAGCATGTTGCAGTTACAATGAATTTGCTTGACAGTGCAATGGTAGCACGTTGCAGTTACAATGAATTTGCTCGACAGTGCAATGGTAGCACGTTGCAGTTACAATGAATTTGCTCGACAGTGCAATGGTAGCATGTTGCAGTTACAATGAATTTGCTCGACAGTGCAATGGTAGCACGTTGCAGTTACAGTGAATTTGCTTGACAGTGCAATGGTAGCACGTTGCAGTTACAATGAATTTGCTCGACAGTGCAATGGTAGCACGTTGCAGTTACAATGAATTTGCTCGACAGTGCAATGGTAGCATGTTGCAGTTACAATGAATTTGCTCGACAGTGCAATGGTAGCATGTTGCAGTTACAATGAATTTGCTTGACAGTGCAATGGTAGCACGTTGCAGTTACAATGAATTTGCTCGACAGTGCAATGGTAGCACGTTGCAGTTACAATGAATTTGCTCGACAGTGCAATGGTAGCATGTTGCAGTTACAATGAATTTGCTCGACAGTGCAATGGTAGCACGTTGCAGTTACAGTGAATTTGCTCGACAGTGCAATGGTAGCATGTTGCAGTTACAATGAATTTGCTCGACAGTGCAATGGTAGCACGTTGCAGTTACAATGAATTTGCTCGACAGTGCAATGGTAGCATGTTGCAGTTACAATGAATTTGCTCGACAGTGCAATGGTAGCACGTTGCAGTTACAATGAATTTGCTCGACAGTGCAATGGTAGCATGTTGCAGTTACAATGAATTTGCTCGACAGTGCAATGGTAGCACGTTGCAGTTACAATGAATTTGCTCGACAGTGCAATGGTAGCACGTTGCAGTTACAATGAATTTGCTCGACAGTGCAATGGTAGCATGTTGCAGTTACAATGAATTTGCTCGACAGTGCAATGGTAGCATGTTGCAGTTACAATGAATTTGCTTGACAGTGCAATGGTAGCACGTTGCAGTTACAATGAATTTGCTCGACAGTGCAATGGTAGCACGTTGCAGTTACAATGAATTTGCTCGACAGTGCAATGGTAGCACGTTGCAGTTACAATGAATTTGCTCGACAGTGCAATGGTAGCATGTTGCAGTTACAATGAATTTGCTCGACAGTGCAATGGTAGCACGTTGCAGTTACAGTGAATTTGCTTGACAGTGCAATGGTAGCACGTTGCAGTTACAATGAATTTGCTCGACAGTGCAATGGTAGCATGTTGCAGTTACAATGAATTTGCTCGACAGTGCAATGGTAGCATGTTGCAGTTACAATGAATTTGCTTGACAGTGCAATGGTAGCACGTTGCAGTTACAATGAATTTGCTCGACAGTGCAATGGTAGCACGTTGCAGTTACAATGAATTTGCTCGACAGTGCAATGGTAGCATGTTGCAGTTACAATGAATTTGCTCGACAGTGCAATGGTAGCACGTTGCAGTTACAGTGAATTTGCTCGACAGTGCAATGGTAGCATGTTGCAGTTACAATGAATTTGCTCGACAGTGCAATGGTAGCACGTTGCAGTTACAATGAATTTGCTCGACAGTGCAATGGTAGCATGTTGCAGTTACAATGAATTTGCTCGACAGTGCAATGGTAGCATGTTGCAGTTACAATGAATTTGCTCGACAGTGCAATGGTAGCACGTTGCAGTTACAATGAATTTGCTCGACAGTGCAATGGTAGCATGTTGCAGTTACAATGAATTTGCTTGACAGTGCAATGGTAGCACGTTGCAGTTACAATGAATTTGCTCGACAGTGCAATGGTAGCACGTTGCAGTTACAATGAATTTGCTCGACAGTGCAATGGTAGCATGTTGCAGTTACAGTGAATTTGCTCGACACTGCAATGGCAGCATATTGCAGTTACAGTGAATTTGCTCGACAGTGCAATGGTAGCACGTTGCAGTTACAATGAATTTGCTCGACAGTGCAATGGTAGCATGTTGCAGTTACAATGAATTTGCTTGACAGTGCAATGGTAGCACGTTGCAGTTACAATGAATTTGCTCGACAGTGCAATGGTAGCACGTTGCAGTTACAATGAATTTGCTCGACAGTGCAATGGTAGCATGTTGCAGTTACAGTGAATTTGCTCGACAGTGCAATGGTAGCACGTTGCAGTTACAATGAATTTGCTCGACAGTGCAATGGTAGCACGTTGCAGTTACAGTGAATTTGCTTGACAGTGCAATGGTAGCACGTTGCAGTTACAATGAATTTGCTCGACAGTGCAATGGTAGCATGTTGCAGTTACAATGAATTTGCTTGACAGTGCAATGGTAGCACGTTGCAGTTACAATGAATTTGCTCGACAGTGCAATGGTAGCATGTTGCAGTTACAATGAATTTGCTTGACAGTGCAATGGTAGCACGTTGCAGTTACAATGAATTTGCTCGACAGTGCAATGGTAGCATGTTGCAGTTACAGTGAATTTGCTCGACACTGCAATGGCAGCATATTGCAGTTACAGTGAATTTGCTCGACAGTGCAATGGTAGCATGTTGCAATTCAGCTGCAAATGTCAAAATGGTTCCTTACTAATGTTCCCTTTCATCTCGAGTTGTCTGCGCTTGTGGAAGCATTATTGCTTTCTTGCTTGACCCTTTGCTTGCAATCGACTTTGCAATAGACAGAGAAAGGTGTATTGTTATTCTCTCTCTCTCTCTCTCTCTCTCTCTCTCTCTCTCTCTCTCTCTCTCTCTCTCTCTCTCTCTCTCTCTCTCTCTCTCTCTCTCTCTACAATTTTGGGTTCTTTTATCATTTTAGTATTTTAATGTTTTACTTAAATACGTTTTATTTATATTTGTTTGTAATTCATCTATTTTTCTGTGAGTTCAGTATTAGTTATGCAACAGGAGATTCACCATTAGTTCACTATTAGTCATGGAATATGAGAGTCGCTATTAGTTCAGTATTAGTCACACAGCAGGAGATTCACTAGTAGACCACTATTAGTCATGCAACAGGATATTCACTATTAGACCACTATTAGTCATGCAAGAGGAAATTCACTGTAAGTTCACTATTAGTCATGCAAAAGGAAATTCACTATTAGTTCACTACTAGTTGTGCAACAGGAGATTCACTATTAGTTCACTATTGATCAAGCAACAGGATATTCACTATTAGTTCACTATTATTTGTGCAACAGGATAGTCACTATTAGTTCACTATTATTCATGCAACAGGACATTCATTATTAGTTCACTATTAGTCATGCAACTTGAGTCACTATTAGTTCACTATTCGTCATGGAATATGAAATTCAATATTGGTTCACTATCAGTCATGCAACAGGAGATTCACTATTATTTGTGAAAAAAAGAGATTCACTATTAGTTCACTGTTAGTCATGTAACAGGAAATTCACTATTAGCTCACTATTAGTCATACAACATGAAATTCACTATTAGCTCACAATTAGTCATACAACAGTAAATTCACTATTAGTTCACTATTGGTCATGTAACAAGAGATTCACTATTAGTCATGCAACAGGAAATTCACTATTAGTTCACCATTAGTCATACAACAAGAGATTCACTGTTAGTTCACTATTAGTCTGGCATCTGGAAATTTACTATTAATTTAGTATTAGTCATGCAACAGGAGATTCACTATTAGTTCACTATTTGTCATGCAAAAAGAGGTTCACTATTAGTTCACTGTTAGTCATAGGGCAGGAGATTCACTATTAGTTATGAAAAAGGAGATTCACTATAAGTTCACTATTAATCAAGCAACAGAAGATTTGATTTACTATTAGTTCACTATTAGTCAAGAAACAGATTCACTATTAGTTCCCTCTTAGTCATGCAAAAGGAAATTCACGATTCGTTATGAAACAGAAGATTCACTATTAGTTAGTTCACTATTAGTCTTGCAACAGGAAATTCACTATTAGTTCACTATCTGTCATGCAACAGGAGATTCACTATCAGTGCACTATTAATCATGAAACAGGAGATTCACTATTATTTCACTATTAGTTAATTTTCATCATGCAACAGGAGATTCACTATTAGTTCAGAATTAGTCATGCAACAGGAGACTCTCTATTAGTTCAGTATTAGCCATGCAACATGAGACTCACTATTAGTTCAGTATTGGTCATGCAACAGAAGATTCACTATTAGTCATGCATCAGGAGATTCACTATTAGTTCACCATTAGTTATGCAACAGGAGACTCTCTATTAGTTCAGTATTAGTCATGCAACATGAGACTCACTATTAGTTCAGTATTAGTCATGCAACAGAAGATTCACTATTAGTTGTGCAACAGGAGATTCAATATTAGTTCACTATGTCATGCAAAGGAGATTTACTGTTAGTTCACTATTAGTCATGCAACAGGAGATTCACTATTAGTTCACTAGTTGTCATGCAACAGATCACTAAGTGTTCAGTATTAGTCACGCAACAGGAGACTCACTATTAGTTCACTATTATTCATGCAACATGAAATTCACTATTAGTTCAGTGTCAGTACAGCATATGATGTACATTTTTAGGGCACACTGTAATCAACAAATAATAATAATAATAATAATAATAATAATATTTGTATTGATTTTTCTTGTGGTTTTGTATAATGACATTAAAAGCATCATTATTAAAGGGATTAACTCCATCTTGCCTGTGTCTGTGCAAGTGTCTGTGTGTGTCTGTCACACAATAGAACATCAAGCCGAAACTACGACATCAAATATAAATGGAAATGAGCCACAAATCTCTCTCTGTGCTTCGGAACTTTTCCTGTACTGGAACTAACGTTTCTTCCGTGCTTCCATTCCAGAACCTCCTGGTGGGTGCTTCCAGACCAGAGGAACTCCTGGATAAGCTGGAAGGTTCCAGGCAGCGGAATACTCAGAACCAGTTGGCAAAGTAAGTTTCTGAGGGCGTGAATGTCTGTGTGAATGTCTGTGTTTTCTTTGTGTGTGTGTGTGTGTGTCTGTAACGGTCAGGGGATGTTTGTAGCCCATTAGGGAAATACTATTGAGATCAGTGACCGCCTTATGGTTTAGCTGGAAACTGTGCCTGTTCTATCAAATACTGACCATTTTGGAAACCACTGCTGTTGTTCCATGATATTAGTCGTATGGTCCAGTTATTTATGGTGAGACACTGTAAGCTCATATAGTGAATTGTGATTCAGGATGAGACACTGTAAACTCATATAGTGAATTATGATTCCTTCTGCAAGGTGTAGTGCATCTTGAAAGCATTTCACTGATTCTATCATTGCTTTGATGCAAGATTTCTGGCTCAAATTTGGGCTTATATTGTTAAATCAGAGCTTTATATAAAGCTTCATAAAGCTTTATAAAGCTTCACAAAGCTTCCCCTTAAGCGAGTGCTTTGGAGAACTTTAATCTCAGAGACTGAGATGGTTTGTCCATGTAGTGAGAAGGTGTCCTGGGGAGAGTTGACCAGAAAAGCAGTAGATTTGGGAGTAATAAATGACTTCTTGGATGCCCCCAGGGAATCATTGGAAAAGGGGAGTGTTGCTTACAGTACACCTTCCACAGCACACAGTATGCTTTTGCTGCACTGCTTTCTGCCTCTTTATATTCTCCAGTAATGAATCTTTGTCTTCCTCAGAAACTGCTGCACCAATTTCCACCAAATTGTTCAGATGAATTGGTATGAGTTGCTTAATATCTCATTTGCATAAATTTCAATTATTATTATTATTATTAACATAATTTTTATGAAAATCATTTTGATGAAAAAAGATTTTCAGAAGAAAATAAAAATCTCCCATTGACATCCTCACCATCACAGATTACTGAGGGCCTTATGGGGGGAAAATCAAATTATTAAAGGCTTTTGGGAGAAATTATATAAACTCACAATTACTCATTCCCAACTCTCCAACTCATTACCAACTCTCCAACTCACTACTACTCATTACCAACTCTCCATCTCACTACTACTCATTACCAACTCTCCATCTCTCCAACTCACTACTACTCATTACCAACTCTCCAACTCACTCTCCAACTCTCCAACTCACCACAACTCATTATCAACTCTCCAACTCACTCTCCAACTCACACTACAACTCATTACCAACTCTTCAACTCACTACAACTCATTACCAACTCTCCAACTCACTACAACTCACTCTCCAACTCTCCAACTCACTACACACTCACTCTCCAACTCACTGCAGCTCATTACCAACTCTCCAACTCCCTCTCTATCTCTCCAACTCACTACCACTCATTACCAACTCTCCAACTCACTACAACTCACTCCCCCAACTCTCCAACTCACTACAACTCACTCCAACTCACTCTCCAACTCTCCAACTCTCCAACTCACTACAACTCATTACCAATTCTCCAACTCACTCTCCAACTCTCCAACTCACTACAACTCATTACCAATTCTCCAACTCACTCTCCAACTCACTACAACTCATTACCAACTCTCTAACTCACTCTCCAACTCACTACATCTCATTACCCAACTCTCCAACTCACTACAACTCACTCTCCAACTTACTACAACTCACTCTCCAACTCTCCAACTCACTGCAGCTCATTACCAATTCTCCAACTCACTACAACTCATTACCAACTCTCCAACTCACTACAACTCACTCTCCAACTTTCCAACTCACTACAACTCATTACCAACTCTCCAACTCACTACACCTCATTACCAACTCTCCAACTCACTACAACTCACTCTCTAACTCCCCAATTCACTACAACTCATTACCAACTCTCCAACTCACTCTCCAACTCTCCAACTCACTACAGCTCATTACCAACTCTCCAACTCACTCTCCAACTCTCCAACTCACTACAACTCATTACCAACTCTCCAACTTACTACAACTCACTCTCCAACTCTCCAACTCACCGCAGCTCATTACCAATTCTCCAACTCACTACAACTCATTACCAACTCTCCAACTCACTACAACTCACTCTCCAACTCACTACAACTCATTACCAACTCTCCAACTCACTACAACTCACTCTCTAACTCCCCAATTCACTACAACTCATTACCAACTCTCCAACTCACTCTCCAACTCTCCAACTCACTACAGCTCATTACCAACTCTCCAACTCACTCTCCAACTCTCCAACTCACTACAACTCATTACCAACTCTCCAACTCACTACAACTCACTCTCTAACTCCCCAACTCACTACAACTCATTACCAACTCTCCAACTCACTCTCCAACTCACTACAGCTCATTACCAACTCTCCAACTCACTCTCCAACTCTCCAACTCACTACATCTCATTACCAACTCTCCAACTCACTACAGCTCATTACCAACTCTCCAACTCACTATAACTCACTCTCCAACTCACTACAACTTATTACCAACTCTCCAACTCACTACAACTCACTCTCCAACTCACTACAACTCCCTCTCCAACTCCCTCTCCAACTCCCCAACTCACTACAACTCCCTCTTCAACTCTCCAACTCCCTCTCCAACTCCCCAACTCCCTCTCCAACTCTCCAACTCACTACAACTCATTATTTCATGTTGAGTCCTACAAAGGAAAGGGCTGAGGTATAAATGATTTGTGATGCCTATACATACAATTTATCTATAAAAATGTCTATTTAAGGAATATGTCTATACATACAATTTAATTTACCTATAAAAATGTCTATTTAAAGAGTATTTCTATACATATACAAATACTATTTATCTATCAACATGTCTATTTAAGGTGTACGTCTATACACACAATACTATTTATCTATAAACACATCTATTAAAGGTGTCTGTCAATAGTTATATATAGGAAGAAAAGTCTTGTCCTAATTTTTAGGTCCTTAGTATTGCATTAACCCATAAGATAGATTTTATATAGATTTTATCATTATTTTCCTATTTATCCCTATAGGACAATTATATATATGTGTATATAGGTATAATGAATATGTGTGTGTATAGATATAATGAATATATGTATATATAGATATAATGAATATATGTATATATAGATATAATGAATATATGTGTTTATATAGATATAATGAATATATGTATATATAGATATAATGAATATATGTGTTTATATAGATATAATGAATATATGTATATATATGTATTAAGGAAGGTCCATCTTATTATTAAGGTCAAATTGGTACGAATTACTTAATATCTCTCTCTCTCTCTCTCTCTCTCTCTCTCTCTCTCTCTCTCTCTCTCTCTCTCTCTCTCTCTCTCTCAGATAGAAACCTCATTATCTACCATTTTTATGACACATCTACATTACTCTCCCTCTCTCTCTCTCTCTCTCTCTCGAGCCTTAAGTAGCATTTATTAATTGTTTTAGCCTCATTCCAAATATACAATCTATTAAAATTATATATCATTGAAAATTTCACTTATAGATCTATAATACTATATAAAGAAAATGTAAATATATTAATATTTGTAATTTTGACAAATTTTTGAAAAATATATCTTTCTCCGATCGGACAATTTGTACCAGCAGTAGGAATGTCATTTTTTTTAGCATTCTTTTTATATCGATTTTTGTTAGTGTTGTGTGGCTCAAATACTGTTGAATGATATATCAATGTAAAGGTAATTTATCATACTATTTCACGATATGTTGGGATATATGATATATTAATATTTCGATTTACTGAGAATTTTTTAATAAGAGTCACATAAACAGCTATTCCGCTTGGCGAACTTAACGACGCCACTGATCTATATTTTACAGTTTTTTGAAAGCAATTTATCATATCATACGTAGCTTAAATAGTATTAAATATTATACCATTGAAAAGGCAATTTATCAGGCTTTTAACAAGGTGTAAACAGAAGTGATATATAATTTTTATTCGATTTATCATGAATTGTTAAAAAAAGTAATACGATTTTTTTTTCGTCACGGCTAAATTTTACTCGTAATATCGATATTTAATTTTGCTTTTTAGGCGTTTTTTAAATATACCATGATAAAGATCAACTCTTTTGCTTTAAAATGACACCTAATTCATTAACGTAGCTTCAATTAAACTTTACACCGAGCGATCAAGAAAGTTATTGTCATGGAAATTTTGCACTTTAGTTACCCCAAATCCTGGAAACATTCTCTCTCTCTCTCTCTCTCTCTCTCTCTCTCAGAAAGAGAACGTTATTTATATACTATTTGGGTGAGAAACATATTTATTTTTAGCAAATTTTGTAAAAACCAAATAATTAAATTTGCGTTGACAGCCTGCCAACCTATTATTCTCGCTCGATATTCGAGCCTAAAGTTGCATTTTCTATTGTCGTTTTAAACTCATTCCCGGCAGGAAATCTATTAAAATTATATATCATTAAAAATTTCATTTATCGATCTATTTCACTGTATGAAGATAATGAAATTATATTACTATCTTTAATTTTGCCAAATTTTTGAAAAATATATTTTTCTCCCGATCGGCCAACTCGTACAAGCGGTAGGAATGTCATTTTTTTAAATGTTTACATTTTTGTATCGATGTTTGTTGCTTATCATGTGGCACAAATTGATATTGAATGATATATCAGCGTAAAGGTAATTTATCATACTATTTCACGATGTTTTGGGAAACATGATATATTAATATTCCGATTTACTGAGAATTTTTTAATGAGAGTCACATAAACAGCCATTCTTCCTCGGCGAACTTAACGACGCCACTGATCTATATTTTACAGTTTTTTGAAAGCGTTTTATCATATCATAAGTAGCTCAAATAGTGATAAATATTATATCATTGGAAAGATAATTTATCAGTGTTTAACAAGGTGTAAACAGAAGTGATATATAATTTTTATTCGATTTATAATGAATTTTTAAAGAAAAGTAGTACTATTTTTTTTCGTTACGGCTAACTTTTACTCATAATATCGATATTTAATTTTAACTTTTTCGTGATTTTAAGCATATCATGATAAAGACCAACTCTTTAGCTTTAAAATGACAGCTCATTCATTAACGTAGCTTCAAATATGACGTCATACGGAGCGATTGAAAAAAAATAAATGGTAGGAATTTTCGTTCAGTGAAAGAGCAACTTGGCCAAAAGACTCGTCGTCTGCAATCGGTGCCGACGAAATTAACTTCATTTCTTTGTAATTAAATCAAAATTGAATGAATTGGAGCAGCAGAAATTTGGGAAATATATCGTAAACGATTCAGAAGCCATTAAATAAACAAAAATTGAGTCATTAAATAAAATAATGGATGAAAAAGCGACGCATTCGAGTATGAATAAAAAAAATTTATCATGATAATCTTATTTTTTCTTTCCTGGAGACTTCGATTGCTAATAAAAACACCATTTTCCATCTTTATCTTTCTCTCTTACATTCTCTCTCTCTTACATTCTCTCTTTCTCTCTTTTACTGTTGCGTTTGTAACGAATTTATTACGTTTATCTTCGTTATTTATTTATTTAGTTCAATCATCGAATGCATCCCATGATACGAATCAAAACCTTGTCCTACAGATTGAAATCATCATATTTAGACCAATTAAGCTTTAATTTCTATATGTTTTCACCCTCGAATTCGTTAATTAGCGGCGGAATTTTGACCCAAATGGTTAAATAGTCCTTAATTACGTTATTACCTTGGAATGACGTCAGCCGAATCTCGGCGTGATTTCAGGCCTTAGAGATCGTGTCTCGTCAATAAAATCGATGAAATTGAATAAAATTTGTCTTAATTTTATTATATTTTCATCCTGGAATGAGTTTTGTCGTGGCAGGGATTATTTGAAGTAGGAATAATGATCTGTAATTATCTAGATCCTTCGGAATCCTTATAGCCAGAGGTTCCTACTAGGGTACAAGACCTAGCCATTGGTAGCCAAGTATTTTGGCTATCTATCTATTTATCTATCAGCTTCGTTGATGAACCTTTGTATTTGATCAAATTTAATATATTTGTTGCTATTTGGGCCTAATTATCAAATTAAAATCATTAAAGAATATATCCTAGTAGGCCCAGCTTAGGCTATTAGTTTAAAGCTATTGAATATACCCTACAGGATCTCGAATACCCTGACCTAACCTTGATACCCTCAGACAGGAGACATTTATGTCTATATGTACATTTAAAACCTTTCACAGCCTTTCTCAGGTTATGAATGACTACAGTAGGCCACCCTTAAGCTAGACATAATTCATACGTCTGCAGTAATTAGAAAGAAGTAGGTAATTCCTCTTGACGTAAGGTGGTGACCGTCCGTTCTTCTGTGTAGAAGGTTACGCAAATCCTTAAAAGTTATTTTTATTATATTCATGGGATGTATTCTATGACAGAGGCTAAACGCATGCCCTTCCCAGGTTAGTCGAGGCCTGCGGTGGGCATTTTCCACCTATGCCAAGCTATGCCCAGGGAATTGTTTGTTTTATAGGTACAGCAGTAATTAAATAGGACCAGAGATTAATCAGTAGATTATGTTGGGAAAATTATATTACAAAAAAGAAAATATCAGAGATTTGAGTCCAGAGTCTGGAAAACTGACTGAGATTTCAAAGACTGAGATGGTCTGTACATGTCATGGGAAGAGATCAGGGAAAGTTGACCAGAAAAGCAGTTGATTTGCAAGTAATAGGACCAAGATGACCTTTTGGATGCCCCAGGGAATCATGGGGAAAGGGGGTAAGATGCAGATTTAGGCCTGATGGGGGTTCAGGCACGAAGTGAAGGAGATTAGGATGAAAAAAGTATATAATTATTTCACATCTCATGAAGGATAACTTGTAGTTAAAAGGATTTGTGATATTGCAATATATTTTTAATCTATAAGTCTGTATGTTTTAGGAATGTGGGAATAATTAGAGTGATTTTAAACCCATCTTTGAGAAGAGAAAGTTAATCTTATACTAACTAAGAGGATAGATTCTTCTGTTGACCATCCTTATAGGATGTACTATAGGAATTCATCCTAGTTTAATCCTGTTTAGGACACAATTCCTTTTTTATAAAAGGATTATAATGATTATATTGATAACAGAATTGGGCATATACCCCATATATTGTGACTAAGCAGTACGTGAATAATTTTCGTCTTTTCCTTTATAAATTTAGCATTGAAGATATATATATATATATATATATATATATATATATATATATATATATATATATATATATATATATATATATATTATATAAAATATATATATATATATATATATATATATATATGTGAACACAATCACTTAGCAAATATACAAATTTAACAAGTTAAAATAGAAACTATTATGATAAATTATGAAATTTATTCACTCAAATCTTTCAATTGTGTAAAAAAAAAAAACTTATGAGATAAAGTCACTTTAAATTATTTAACAAATACACTTTTAAGAATTACACAGTACACACCCTCACTGATGTGCAGAAACAGTGCAATTTGCTCATAATGCACTGTCTAGCAATAATCATTATGCAAATGAACACTGGAAAGTTTGTCAGCTGCATAAAAGCTTAATTGGGTCTCTAAATTGAATAAAGCAATTTAACCCAAATTGTATATTGAAGAAACTTGTAGACAGCCTTAGACATTAAGCCCTTAGGTAGACGCCAGGCTTGTTTATATTCACAAGCATTGAAAGCACTTGATTTGTAGAAGTTTGAACAGGTTTTGTAGGTGTTTAGAATTGTTCTCTGTTGCAAGGAAAGGCAATTTGGTTAGAAGCAAAGTTGGTCTTTACATAATGGATAAATACTGGTATCCAGAGGTTCCTTAACTGGGGACAGTAATATAGTCATGATTCCTACAACTGGAAAGTTTCCAGGTGTGATATTAATCGCAATATTCACCTTTCTAGTAGATTTCCTTTATAGAAATGTTCTCCGTTTGTTCCTTATCCTGCATGTTAACCAACCCTTTTGATTCCTTTATCATTTTTGCAGAATGCGTCGTCACGGCAACAAGAACGAGGTCTGGTTGATGTCTACGGAGACTCCTCCTCCTCCGTCACTTCCAGTTCGTTCTGGGCTTCCAGGTGAGCTTGCATGGAATTCCAGATGGGAAAATGAGTTGATATAAATCAGCAGCGACCCCCTTTGCAACGTCAGAGGGTCTCTTGACTGTAGAGGAACCTTAAAATCTATCTGTTTTATCAGTTAACCTCCAGATAATTCAAATCTCTGGAATGGAAACAAATAGTCGGCATTTAAATACTGGAATCTTGTATTCCAGAGAGAATAAGTGTGTCGGGTTGATTCCTTGTGCTGGGAATTGGTATTAGATTACAGTGATTCCACTGCTCTAGGAACCTTGCTCGACAGTGCAATGGTAGCATATTGCAGTTACAGTGAATTTGCTCGACAGTGCAATGGCAGCATATTGCAATTCAGCTGCAAATGTCAA
>JANJGK010004357.1:0-10000 GCA_039081455.1 Macrobrachium rosenbergii
GCAATATTCATCAATAAGGAGAGAGAGAGAGAGAGAGAGAGAGAGAGAGAGAGAGAGAGAGAGAGAGAGAGAGAGAGAGAGAGAGAGAGAGAGAGAGAAATTCATATGTTTACTAATGAAACAGCTGTAAAAGATATTAAAACTGATTAGTACTAAAAAATATAACAGATTGTACTTCCGAAGAGACGGGCACACCCGCACAGCCTTTTAGAGTAGAACCCTCCTGGTTCGCCGCAGTTTTTTGGGATTGAGGAAGACATTCCCATGCCCATGTACATTTTGATTATGCATACACACACACATACACATACACACACACACACACACACACAAACACACACACACACACACACACACACATATATATATATATATATATACATATATATATATATATATATATATATATATATATATATATATATATATATATATATATATATATATATATATATATATATATATATATATATATATATATATGTATATATGTGTATATATATGTGTGTATATATATATATATATATATATATATATATATATATATATATATATATATATATATATATATATATATATATGTATATATATATATATATATGTATATATATATATATATATATATATATATATATATATATATATATATATATATATATATATTTGTGTACATTATTATTCTAACTGATTAAATACATACCTTCTCTAAGATATCCTTTGCTCAATTAAACAGCGTTACACTGATCTTCGCAAAAACATGTCGATGACATTTTCACTAAGTTGATATACTTATTGATGAATATAAGCAGAAATTAAAATACAACTGTAAACACTTCTTATAATTAACTGAATGCGTCCGATTCATCAACTGAAAAAGTAAAAATCTGTTAAATTAAAAGCTGTTACAAAATTAAGTGATTTTCTCCATTAGTCCCATAAGGTTTAGAAATCTCTGTCACTTTGTCTATTTGTATCTTTAGAAATGCTACCTATCTAGAATATGTGTGTGGTATTTTTCCAGGAAGGATTGACCAATAAAAAAGTAATGACAAAAATTGCTGAGGTTCAAAGACCTCCAGAAAAAGAAGGAAAGAACACGAAATGCCTAAACAATGAGAGTTTCTGAGAAGCAAAAGGAATGAGAACTTGTCTTGAGTTTTTTTTTTTTTTTCTAAAACCTTAAACGACGGACGGTCTTATGCGCTCTCTTCAGATGTCTGGTTTTCCGAGAAACTGTTGATTCTCTAAGGGAACCTTGAGGGCACTCAAATAAATCTTCGAAAGCTCCGTTTTCTTGGGCGATTGAGAGGGGCAGATGGGGAGGGGAAGGAGATGGGATACTGAGAGCCCCAGTGTTCAGAAAAGGATTCGCTCCTGAGACGATTTGTACAGTGCTAGCCATGGTCTAAGAAGTTCCAAGCCTCACGATGTAAAAATACAAGCGTCATAGAAACTTGCAATTAACTGTAGCGGTCTGATGTAATCGGCAGTGTTTTGAATGGGACCCGAAAGGTAATTAGATACAATACGCGCAAAATGTGACAGTGAATGCGTTACTCTTATCAAAATATGTATTTACCCTTCATGACGATGTCCATAACTGCACATTTCTTATCTAATAAAATGCACCTGCATTGATCTATTTAATATCCAACCGTATGTATACCGACAGAGCAAGCTACATCTCGGTATAAATGCTATTTTATTATTAGATATGCCGATTAAATAAAAAAAAAAAAATGAATCGTTCATTTTAGATCATCAAGTGACGATTAGTAGCCACTACTTCCACAATCCCTGTTTGCGAACTTCTAGCTTTCTTCATTCAAGGAAAGGACTTTAGCTCTCCGAAGATTCCTCGCTTTTCCTTCTTCTAGTAGTCACCATTCTAAAAACACATATTTTTAATTTTATCTTTGTCAAACTTATGATGTCTACCATTTATATTCCCTCTACACCTTTCAAAGGTGATATTTAGGTTATAGTCTTAATTTTTTTTTTGTCAGACCATTAGACACTAAATCTTGCAAGTTGACACTTCTTTACCTATTAAATCTATAAATTCTTAACAACAGGTTTGCTCATGCAATACCTTTCCGCCATTTGTATTTCTCTTGTAAGTTCTCGTACTTCTGTTCTGTTCAACTTTAATTCACATTACACTCTGGTATTACAGGAAAAGACATTCATATATATATATATATATATATATATATATATATATATATATATATATATATATATATATATATATATATATATATATATATATATATATGTATATATATGTATATATATATATATATATATATATATATATATATATATATATATATATATATATATATATATATATATATATATATATATATATATATATATATATATGTATATATATGTATATATATATATATATATATATATATATATATATATATATATATATATATATATATATATATATATATATATATATATATATATATATATATATATATATATATATATATATATATATATATATATATACTATATATATATATATATGTATATATATATATATATATATATATATATATATATATATATATATATATATATATATATATATATATATATATATATATATATGTATATATATATATATATATATATATATATATATGTATATATATATATATATATATATATATATATATATATATATATATATATATATATATATATATATATATATATATATATATATATATATATATATATATATATATATATATATATATATATATATATATATATATATATATATATATATATATATATATATATGTATATATATATATATATATATATATATATATATATATATATATATATATATATATATATATATATATATATATATATATGTATATATATATATGTATATATATATATATATATATATATATATATATATATATATATATATATATATATATATGAATGTCTTTTCCTGTAATACCAGAGTGTAATGTGAATCTAAAAAGGCCCATAAAACACTTTTTAAATGTTGCATCCATATATTTCGGGCACTTGCTTCTGTGCCCCTGTTCACTGGTAGAATATGGACAGATGAAATGTTACAAGGGTATATATACAAAGCATATATAGGTGTGGCATTAAGTCTCCGATGGTATGCAGGTGATCGTTTCCTGAGAAGGAGGAGAATAACCAATTCCCTAGTGGTTTTTGGCCTCATTAACTCCCATTTGGCGACGATTCTGGAGGTCGTATTCTCTGGGCCACCTTCTTCAGAAGCGGTCTGAGGATTAAAGCGTCGATGTCGTCTGATTTCCAATGTCGTCCTGACAAGTTCATATTGTTGGTTTGATTGATGCTAGCAGATTCCAGCATCTTTCTTTTGTAGTATGGACAGCTACTTTTGAAAACCAGCTCCACCCCCCTCCAGCTTATGGAATGGCCAGTATCTCTGATATGTAGGAAAATCCACGAACTCTCCGAAGCATATCTTACCGACCTTTTGTGCTCTATTATTCCTTGCGATTCCTTGCGAGAGCGATCTACCTGTCTCACCTACGTAAATTTCACTACAGTTTCTGTACGGTATCTTGTAAAGTCCGGCTTCTTCCTCTTTGTTATTTAAATATACGTTAATGAGCGAGCTCCCGATGGATTTGGGATAATGGAAGATGAAAGGATTGTTAGACCCAAGTTGTTCTGTGGCTTTTTGGATGTTTTTGTCGTATGGTAGCTTTATTTTGTTGTTAAAATCTTTTGTCTGTTGTGAGTGGGACCTTTGTAGTATATTTTATTTGCTTTGTTGATAGCCTTCTCGATAATGTGGGTTGGTTAAAGCAGTTGTGTTAGGTGTTGGCGGATCGTGTTGAATTCTTTGTCTAGGTACCCATTTGAACATTTTCTAAGCCCCCTGAGGATTAAGTTGCATCCTACCATGATCTTTACGGAGACATCGTGGTAGCTTAAGAAATGAATATAGGAAACAGCGAAAGTGGGTTTCCTATATACTGTGAAGCAGTACATCGAGGAACGGCAATTTTCCTTCCTTTTCCCATTCCGTTTTGAATTTTATGGTCGGAACTAGCGAATTTAGTCTATTAAAAAATTCACTAAAGTCTCCCCAGCTATTGTCCCCAGAAAGTAAAAATATCATGTACGTATCTAAGCCAGATCATATTGCGGGGTTTGATAGACGACAAAAGTTCTGTTTCTAAATATTCCATGTACAAGTTTGCTAAAAGGGGTGACAGGGGACTTCCCATGCTACAGCCAAATTTTTGTTTGTAAAAATTACCATTGAAAGAAAACACGTTGTTAGTTACACAAGTTGATAAGTTTTAGAGTTTTATCTATGCCAAGACGAAAATGGTCTTCATATGGTTGTAACTTCCTCTTTAAGAAAGACAACACGTCGCCGATTGGGACTTTAGTAAATAATGACTTGACGTCTAGGCTGAGCAATTTGATATTGTTTGAGGGGATGTTTAAACTATTAAATTTTTGTATAAAATCCTCTGCATGTTTGACATGGGAGGATGAGAAGGTTCCTAGAAAGGGTGATAACAGGTCTGCGAGCCATTTTGATAATTTGCACATGAAAGAGCCCCTGCTAGATATTTTGGGGGATAAAGGAATCCCATCTTTATGTGTTTTCGGGAGGCTGTAAAAATAGGGGAGAGAGGGGTTGGTTACCTTGAATGTCTCTAGTAGTTCTATGTCCTTCTTATTGCCCCCTAAGCTGGAGAGGGACGGAGCTGGTTTTGAAAAGTAGCTGTCTGTACAAAAGAAAGATGCTGGAATCTGAGCCCGGCCGGGACGTCTCTGCCTTTCTGTTTCAAAACGATGTGGGCTGCGGTGTTTGTGCATCTAGGTGTCTCTGAAAGAATAGTCTGCCACCAGTCAGGAATTCAAGGGAAAATGGTCTTATAGATTAGAAGGTTACAGCTTAAGATAATAGCTTCCCTTTGGCAGCTTGCGCCCCTAATACCTATAACCTATCTGAGCTGAACTTCAAAAACACTACCCCAGAAGGTGGGGAAATCTAGGTGTGTGCTGGTAGCAGGGGGTTGAAGGAGGGGGATCTCTTGTGTAGCAGGCCCAGGCATTTCCTGAGGGCTAGAATGGAATGCGTCCTGGGTTCAGTATAAGTGGAAAACATCTTGGTTCCGCCATATTGGCTTGACTATAAGTTAACTGAGATGATGGATTTTCACTAGAAATAAATTAAATGGCAATTATCTAGGAGGGAGGAATGGAAATCTTTGACAATATATATATATATATATATATATATATATATATATATATATATATATATATATATATATATATATATATATATATATATACCTTGCTCTATCGTGGTTTGTCCCCTTACCTCTAGCTGGAATCTCTTCCACAATGAAATTACTTTTCTCCTCCAGCACTTATCTCATAACTTTTTTCCTTCTAAGATTTTCTAGAAAATTTTAAGTACGCTACTCAATAAAAAGTTTTCTGAACAACCTACTTGTTTTTAGGTCCCCAAGCTCCCTCTTTATGCTAGCTCCCCGTATCTATTAAATGATAATTTTCGAAGGGGTTTTACTAAGATTCTACACAAATATTTTGGAGCCATAAATTTAGAGTTTATGCCTAAGAATCCTAAGACCATTGGCTTGCTCTTCAAGTTTAAAGTTCGGCTCTGACCTTTGATGACGTCGGGCGTCGTATATGAATACACTTGTCCTAGATGTAATCTGAGAAAATATATGATCTACCCAGCCTCTTCTCACGGTCAAGGCCGATTCTCATCGGGGCGTTGGTTACAGAGCTGGGTGTAAGCTATCTAACCCAGAAACTTCTTATATAAGGAATCACATTCTTAAATGTAAAACTACCATCAAATATGAAGACTTTAAAATTATTGGCCACCAAAGGAACTCAATGAACTGTTGATTTTGGAAAAGTTAAATGTTAAACTACGTGTTCCAACTTAAACAACCATTCCTCTGCTGTCCCACTGTTTTTAGGCTAAATTTCTGGCATTCTCTGTGCCTCTTGATGTTGTTTAATTTTAGTGTGTTTTTATCCTTGATGCTGAAAGGTTGGTTGTGTGGCCCTGTTTTCAGCTGTAGTTTTATGAATATATGACGTTTTCCTTGTGTTTGTATATATTGGCATTTTTTATGATTTTGCTGAGATATTTTGAATGTTCTTTTAATTGTTCATAATTTTTTGTACTTTTAGTCTTAATTTTAGTCAAGTGTGTATGTAATATAAGTTTATGAGTTGTAATTTTGCTATTAAATCGCTTTAGTTTTTTCCACTATTGGATGTCATAATCAGCTCTTAATTTATGTTAACATATATTTCATTTTGTTGAAAATCCCTGAAGATGTGGCGATGTTGTCACGAAACGTAGGAATAAAACAAAATGTGAATCTTATCGTATTCCCGCCCTTAATCTACTTCATCGTGCGAATAAACGCACTGCTAATCTGATATGTTGTGTGTGTGTGTATACAGTATATATATATATATATATATATATATATATATATATATATATATATATATATATATATATATATATATATATATATATATATATTGCGAGAGAGAGAGAGAGAGAGAGAGAGAGAGAGAGAGAGAGGAGAGAGAGAGAGAGAGATAGAGAGATATGAAAGGTTGAGTCAACATTTACTGAATGGCAGCACACTGAGTTCTATCACTCTCCACCACCCATTACCGTGGAAAGGGCAAAGGGAAAGTTGCAATAAAATGAAACCCAACATTGTCGTCGTAAATTGGACCAAGAAATCTTAAGAAAAAGCTGTACTCGTATATTATTGAAAAGCACTTACGAAATGTTCCTTTTCAATATCTCTTACCTTTTCCTGGACACTTTCTTTTTAAGCACAGCTTCGAGATCGGTTGATCGGGAGGAAGGGATAAAGAAAACTCTGCTAAAGGGAGACTGGAGTCCGATCCCTTTTATACATAATATACTTTATGGCTCTCTCTCTCTCTCTCTCTGTCACAAGACAAACACATACACATGTGTATATATGTATATGTACACACACATATATCTATCTATATATATACATACATATATATATATATATATATATATATATATATATATATATATATATATATATATATATAATTTCAAATTTTTGAATACAATGAAATTCAAGGGAATGTGTAGAATATCAGACATCCAAAAGAATTCATTTATTGCAAATTCAAATAATTACATCCCAAACCAGAAATTCTCGTAACAGTTGACTGATGAAGGAACCGTCTCCTATTACGGTAAAAGATATTATTTCATCGAGGAGGCGCCAAGTCTCTCGACGCTGAATACGTACAATGATAAACAACTTTCGAATTTATATGTAAACAAACAACCCGAACTACAGCTAACGTAAAGAAACCTATAGCTTATGTGCCATTAACCTTTACTGGAACTCATAATTACGATTTTAAAAAGCAATTAATTTCTGTTTTGTCCATTGGCAACTTTCAGCTAGATATCAAAATATATTTTACTTTACAAAATAAATTAGGCAATTTCTTTAAAATTAAAGACCATATACCAACAAGCCTTCGGTGCAATCTTCTGATCTATAAACGGCAGTGTAGTGGTTGTGTTGCCACTTACGTTGGAAAAACTGCTAGATCAACTTGGATGAGATGGTTTGAACACCTCCGTAAGTCTTTTCGTAAAGGCAATTATCCTTCAAGACCTATTTGCAGTGCAATTAGAGAACACCGCTGGGAGACTGGTCACCTTTTACACATTGAAGATTTTTCTGATTTAACCACTGCTCAGTTTGCTGCAGACCTCGATATTTTAGAAGAACTGTATTCCTTCAATATGAAACCTTCTTTGGCTAGCAATGTGGTTGTGACTTCACTTTTGTGTTTTTAGTCTGCGTTTTACAGGAGTACAGTATATATTGACTGGTGAATTTATTGTGCCTTTGTACCTTCCATTTTTGTGATTTAAAATCTGTATTTTTTTTTATTTATTTTGATCAGCCATCCTTTAAGCATACTTTTATAATTTTTATAGTAGTGCTGTTTGCTGTATTATTATGAATTTTATTTTAAGAATTGTAATGCTCTTATCATTTTAATTTGTGGGTTGATATATATATATATATATATATATATATATATATATATATATATATATATATATATATATATATATATATATATTATATATATATATATATATACTCGTATATATATATATATATATATATATATACTCGAATATATATATATATATATATATATATATATATATATATATATATATATATATATATATATATATATATATATATATATATATATATATATATATATATATATATATATATATATATATATATATATATATATATATATATATATATATATATATATATATATATATATATATATATATATATATATATATATATATATATATATATATTCGTATATATATATATATATATATATATATATATATATATATATATATATATATATATATATATATATGTATGTATGTATATGTGTGTGTGTGCGTATCATGCCATGATTCAGATCAATATAACAATACAGATATTTCTAAGTATACAATGTTACTTTTGAATGCAATTTCACTGTGTTTGATTTACAAATGTATTCAGGCTGCTTTAAGCCACTTCAGGAAAGCTTGAAGATTATTAGGTGTCAGATGTTAAGACAGAGTTATAGATGATACCATAAGGGAAATTACTGAACTTTCTTATTTAGATGCGACAATGAGCGATTGAGAGATAGAGATGGCAGGAACATCTCCTTGACACAAACCCTATATGATAGAAAGTGATACTGTCAGTCGGGCTTATAACAGCGCCAGAAAGACCCAGACCTAACTGGATAAGAATTATGAGAAGAGAGGCTGGAGATGAGTGGAGATTTGTGGAAGGCAGAGCACATGAGAGACATGAGAGGCTGAATTTCCCAGAGGCCCTCTAAGTCATGCAGTGATGAAGGTACAGATACATACATAAACATTTGCATACATACACACACACACACACGTATATATACTATATATATATATATATATATATATATATATATATATATATATATATATATATATATATATATATATATATATGTGTGTGTGTGTGTGTGTGTGTGTGTGTGTGTGTGTGTGTGTGTGTATACACATATTCATGAAACGTGTCTAACGGTATAAACAAGGCAGGTACTTGTGTTTCATCTTTTCTTAAAGTATGACCACTCCGAAAAAGAATGTATAAATTTGTTTTTATTCATGAAATATAAGTCATAAATAAAGAGAAGTATTACCTTATTAATTTAATTTTCAAAGTGGAAAGTACAGGATTCGACAAAAGGTGCTAAAAATTTTTGTCAAACTCCCATTGCACCTAAACTGTTATTTCTCTACATATAATATTTCTATATAGGCTACTTTTCTTTTTAGAGAATTTTTCAACAAGATCATTTTAAGATTGGGAAGTCGTGAAAACCTAAGGGTTAAACTCCGGTATAAATTACTATCACTACTAATAACAAGAACAGTAATTATAATTACCACGATATTTTGTTGCTAAAGGAAGCGTGTCTTTTAAGTGAAATTCCCTGTGTTGTTACTTTTTTTTTTTTTTTTAATTCAGCGTCTGACACGATTCAAAAGTTAACGCAGCGAATGGAGGGAATAAATAGTGACTGAAAAATGAATTTTAAACAGGAGAATATTACCCGGGTTTCCGCACTCTGGAAGCGATTGTGACTTTGGAACAACTATAGTATTTCCCCACAACAATGAAAAACTTTCTGTTTCCGTATGAAATGTCTTGATTACTGCAGGTCGAGCGTGATGTGGAGTTGGAAATCGTTTCAGAGGTTTTAATGTTCTGTTACCTCGAGGGTGTAATTTTAAAGAAGACATTTTTAACTAGAATATCAGTTTTCT
>JANJGK010004357.1:17500-32500 GCA_039081455.1 Macrobrachium rosenbergii
CCCTAACTAAATTCTAAGGACTACTGGAATGAGATACAAGGTACAAAACTAAACCTTTATTGACAAAAAAATAACGAAAATAACTTTTAAAAAAATGAAGAATGAAATCGAATGATTCAACATAACTATGAAAATCTTCTAAAGAAATAGGGTCCAAATCATAGTCACCCAATAATTTAAGGAAATACAGAAATAATTAATCTGTCATTCAAATCATAAAAATGTCAATGAATACACTCAGGTCAATTCACCATTAAACGTCACACCACTCCCTTCCTTGAAGAGGAACGTGAAGGAGGGAGGAAGGAATACCTGTAAAAGAACAGCGTTATATTCATCATCATCCAGGTGCCATATCCCCAAGGACGTCGGCAATCATGGCTCGCCACTCCTCTCTATTTCCGGCTCTCTGCAGCAACTGAGCTGCAGACATTCTTCCTCCAGTCATTCTCACCAATCCATCCATATATTTTTGTCTAGGTCTTCCTCTTGGCCGACTTCCATTGATTTTACCAGTGAGAGAGAGATGTTCTAGTTCTTGTCTTCTCACTATGTGACCCACAAACCGCATTTGTCTACCTCTCACTGAAACCAAAAGTTCTCTCTCAATGCCTACTCTCTCTAATACCTGCTCATTAGTTTTCCTTTCTGTCCATGATATTTTCAGCATCCTTCTCCAAAACCACATTTCTGCAGCCTGTAACCTCTCCTCATCTGCCTTCCTCAAGGTCCAAGTTTCACAGCCATACAACAATACAGACCAAACAAAACATTTCACAAATCTTCTCCTAAGATTCATCGATATTTTTGAGTTGGTGACTAATCTCTTTATCTTACCAAATGCATCTTTTGCCATGGATATTCTCTTCCTGATCTCTTTTTTCGCATTTTCCATCACTTGTGACAGTGCATCCTAAATAATTAAAACTATCGGTTTGTTTAACTGTTTCAGCATTAATTCTTATATCTGTTCTTGGGGCGATTTCATCTTTGGAGATAACCATAACTTCTGTTTTCTTAATATTTATTGACAGACCTCTTTCTCTGCTTGACTCGTGTAAAGTACTGACTAAAGCTTGAAATTTATCATGAGAGTCTGCAACAAGTGCTGTATCATCAGCATATCTGATATTATTAATATTGACTCCTCCAACCTTAATTCCTTCCATATCTCTGAGATCTCTCATTATCATTTCACTATATAAATTGAAAAGATCAGGTGATAACACACAACCCTGTCTTACACCTCTCTTGATGTGCCGAGTCTCTGATTCGTCATTTTCTACTTTCACTGATGCCTCTTGATTCCAATATAAATTCTTTATCAATCTTAGATCTTTCCCATCGATATTAATCTGTTCCAATATCCTTATAAGGTCTACATGTCTAATCCAATCAAAAGCCTTTTCATAGTCAACAAAACTAATATATAGATCTTTTTTCACTTCTATTGCTCTCTCCATCAACATTCTCAAAATAAAAATTGCATTTCTTGTCCCTTTATCTCTCATAAAACCACACTGTTCATTGCCAATCTCTGGGAGTATCTTATTTCGTATTCTATTCAAAACAATCCTTAATATTATTTTTGTGATCTGACTCATGATACTAATAGTCAGGTGTTTATTGCACTCAAGTGTTCCTGGTATTTTTGGCATTGTGATAAATGTTGATTTGTACATCTGTGTTGCAGGCTCTCCATCTTCATATATTCCTTCCACTATTTCCATTAATATATCAATGATGTATTCTCCCAGAGCTACCAACATCTCTGCTGCTATTCCATCATCACCTGTTGCTTTATCGCTTTTCATTTGTTTTAAAGATGCCTCTATCTCTGATCTGATTATACTTGGTCCTTCTCCGTTGTCATTGTAGTCTAGATGTTCTATTCTATTATCATCAAACAATTCTCCAATATATTCCGTCCATCTTTCCAATATTTCTTTTGACTCCATTACTATGGTTCCATCCGCTTTTTTGATACCAGTGCTGATACTTCTCTTCTTTTTAAAAGTAATTTCTTTCACCTTATCATACTTTCCCCGTTCATCCCTTTTATCCAAATCTTCTACCTCCTCACAAATCTCATCCATCCATTTCTCCTTTGCCCTTGTGCATTCCCTCTTAATAGTTCTATCCAGAGCTCTATATCTATCTTCATTTTTACCCTTCTGTAGCCTTCTTTCATCCATCATTATCAAGATATCTTCTGTCATCCATTCTCTCCGAGCTCTCCTTTCTGTTGATGGTATTATTTCATTACCTTCTCTTATTGCATTTTCCATATTTTGCCACTTTTGCTGAGGATGTTGGAGCACTGGGCCTTCCTCCTTAAGCTGGTCATATCTATTTCTTACAATTATATTATATTGGTTCTTTATTTCCTCTGTTTTCAATAATTTCAGTAGCCTCTTTGATTTAGGTGTACTCTTCCTCTGATTTTTCAACTTCACCATCACTGTTGCTACAACTGGTACATGGTCACTATTACAATCGGCTCCTGGGTAGGTTTTCACTTGCTTGACAGAGTTCCTAAATCTTTTATTGATGGTTAGAAAGTCTATTTGGTTTCTAACTCTGTCACCAGGGCTTTTCCATGTCCAGAGATGTCTTGGGTGGTGCTTAAACCAGGTGTTTGATATAATCTGTTCTCTCTCTAAGCACCAGTCTACAAATCTGTTTCTTCTCTCATTTCTTCTACCTAATCCAAAAGGCCCAACAATATCCGCTGTTCTTCCTTGTCCCACCTTCGCATTGAGGTCACCAATAACCATAATTACTTCATGCTCTTTGCACTGCTCTCTTGCCTGATTTAACTCTAGATAAAATTGATCAACATCCTCTTCATCATGTTCAGATGTAGGTGCATATACTTGTATTATGCATATATTGAATGGTGTGGCTTTTATACGCACCAACAAAATCCTGTCAGATACAGCCCAATAGCCTATCAAACATGGTTTCACAGATTTGTCTAGAATCACACCAACACCTCTCTCAGCACTCTGGCCTCCCGAGTATATGAAGGTTCCTCCTGTTGAGGTTGGAGAACATCCAACTCCTGGCCATCTAACCTCACTAAGCCCTAATACTTGTAGCTTCATTCTTTCCATTTCTCTCTCTACATTCATTTTCTTTCCAGCCTGATATAATGTTCTAACATTCCAAGTAGCTATCCTTATTTTCCTTGTTTTCTGTTGTCTTTGGGTTGTTATTACATTTCTTTCTTTTCTTTTTGGGGCAGTAGCTTGATGACGGTCAAATGCCACCTGCACCACATGACTAGTTTGACCGGGCGAGACAACCACATCATCCATTCTGACATAGTTCCTACTAACACTGTTCATCTGTAATCTTCTTTGTGACGTAGCCATGATTATTCTTGGAGGTTATACATGGTGAGGTCTCCAGTTCTCTCCCATGCTATGATTATAAGCCATAGACCTAGCCTTTACCTACAAAGGTTGACCATACAAGGCAGTAGGGGTTTTAAATTGGGAGTTTTCCTTCTCCTTAGCCTTTAACTAAAAAGTTTATCCACAAGGCAGTGGAGCTGTACCCTAGCAAGGGAGGTTTACAGGTACTACACCTTTCCCAAGGGTGACCTGGAGGTAGTTGCAATTCAAGGTAACCTCATTATGTCCTTTAGCAAAAGCTTTGCAACCGGATACAGTTTAGCCTCATATCCAGGAGGAAAGCATTATATTAAAAACCAGAAAATGTAAAAAAAAAGCAAAAACACAAGATTTCACTGCCACAGGGGTAATGTCTGTGCCCATAGTTCTGAAAGAAAAGTTTAAAATGTTTATGAGCAGTACTCACTTCACCATTGTCCTCTGGAGACACAGTTCCAGTCGGGATGTTTTTCTCTGTCACCCGAGCACACACTCAAAATACGGCTCTGATTGTCCCACCCATTCTATGAAGAGCACGCATTATATGGGATTTGTCAATGCACATATGAACATACTCTCGTGACTTCATTTGAGGTCAAAGTACAGTAAGACACGCCTTTTGCAATAAGGGTGTCACGAGGTACCTGGTCACACACATACCCACGCACTCCATTTGAATGCTTTCCTCAAATCTGGTTTTATAACCGGATCACCTTCTAGAATGTTCTAAGCTGAAATCGCATTTTTGCTCCTCGTGTCTTGTCACCAAGGGGCTTCTGCGAACGTTGACTTCTTGTGGTATGCAAATGACACTCAAGCATGCTGTGTATAGTCAAATGGACCCTCGAACAGCTGACCCATCTTTCAAAGATCACCTTCATGAGCAGTGTAGTGCGTTTGTCGCACGCAGCCATATTATGACTTTTTATCACATCACCGTGATTCATATACAATCAATAAGCTACAAACGTCCTTTAATATCCAATTCGCTCTACCTCAGAAATAATATATTTTCATATATGTTACTGAAGGGGAATTTTTTAGTTGATAATAAGTTCGTCGTCCCGTGGGCTCGAACCAACGAAGGACAAGAACTCAGGACTACAGTGGATGCTTTAATCCACACGGCCAGCAAGTGAGGTATATGAAAATATATTATTTCCGAGGTAGAGCGAATTGGATATTAAAGGATGTTTGTAGCTTACTGATTGTATATGAATCACGGTGATGTGATAAAAAGTTATAATATGGCTGTGTGCGACAAACGCACTACACTGTTAACATGGCAGAGGTGGGTGGATATCGTCTCTAAATACAAACACCTGAGTTCGACGGGGATTTGTAGGTGGGAGCCGATATCCACTTATACCTAACTTGCTGGCCGTGTGGATTAAAGCGTCCACAGTAGTCCTGAGTTCTTGTCCTTCGTTGGTTCGAGCCAACGGGACGACGAATTTATTATCAACTAAAAAATTCCCCTTCGGTAACATATATGAAAATATATTATTTCCGAGGTAGAGCAAATTGGATATTAAAGGACGTTTGTAGCGTACTGAATATATATATATATATATATATATATATATATATATATATATATATATATATATATATATATATATATATATATATATATATATATATATATATATATATATATATATATATATATATATATATATATATATATACATACATATATAATTACATACATACATACATACATACATACATACATACATACATACATACATACATATATATATACATATATATATATATATATATATATATATATATATATATATATATATATATATATATATATATATATATATATATATATATATATATATATATATATATATATATATATATAGTAGGCAGGAGAAGGGCGCAGGAACACATACAGAACCAGTACATACATTTATTCGTCTACGCGTTTCTTGACCCGTGGTCACATCATCAGGACATCATCTACAGTTATAAATTAAAAGGGACATTCAGCATAAATAGTTAAAAGTAAATGCACGTTAAAAGAAAAAGAAAGAAAGAAAGATACACAAAACATAAAAAAAAAAATTAAAAATAGAAAATCAGTTGAACTTAAACAATCGCACTTAAATACATTTACACATTAAAGAACCAGTAAAAGAAAACTTAAAATGTAAACTTAAAATGAACTTAATAAAAACTGAGCTTAATAAAAAGGAACTTAAAAATAAACTTAAAAGGTAGAGCAGAAGGCGCACCTCTCAGGATGAAAGAGGAAAACACACTAAAAGAAAACAGCATAAAAACAGGAGGAGGAGGAGGCGGACAAATGTAAACAAACAATCGCATCATGCTATGAATAGGGGAACAGCCGATGATTGGCAATTTAGCGCCGGTACAATTCTTTTGATGTTGAGACTCTCCAAGAGAAGCAGTTCTCCAGGTTCCTTAGCTTGGCCAATTATTCTAAAGTTGTTGTATTTTATTGGCGTCTTGCAACCTCTAGCGTGGGATTTTATATTTGAAAGTTCGGGATTAGACAATCTGCAACCCGTACGATAACTCACGCCCATGTGAGAATCGGCCCTGACCTTGAGGAGACGCCGAGTCGAACCAACGTAATTCCCGGAACTACATCCGGGGCACTTATACTCATATACGACGCCCGACGTCATCAAGGGACAGAGCCGATCCTTGAAGGGAAACAAAGAACTAATGGTTTTAGGATTTTTTGGTATTAATTTAATGTCAAGAGCACCAATATGTTTTTGAATAATTTTAGAAAGCTCCTTAGCAAAATTTAGATTGTTAGGTAAAAAACAGAGGCTTGCATATATAGTAAGTTTAGGTACATTGCATTTAGGCATTAAGGGTGCAAGTTTTTTATCAAGAACTTTTCTAATAACCTTAAATACTAAACGGGCAGGGAAACAGTTGTTATGAAAGTACTGCTTAAGGAAGAGAATTTCAGAATGAAAAGAAAGCCAGTTAGAAGTTAGAGATAGAGCCCGATGTACTAAGGTATGAACAGAGTTAATTTTAAAGTTAATAAAACAAGAACTATAAAAATTGGAGCCGAGACCAGTGAATGTACTTTTCCTAAAAATAGTCGTATTAAAATTGTCATTATCTTTGGTAACTAAAACATCAAGGAAAGCCAACTTACCGTCTTGTTCCTTTTCTATAGTAAAATTAATATTACTGTGAAAGTTGTTGGCTAGGTTTAAAAATCTATCAGCATCATACTCATTTTTCAGTAGAACGAATGTGTCGTCTATGTACCTGGCGTAAAATAAGGGGCAGAAAGACAAGGGGCACTCCTCCATTATGTGATCCTCCAGGGAGCACATGAAAATATTATCAAAGGTGGGGCCGAGAGGAGACCCCATCGCCATCCCATCGATCTGTTTAAAAAGTTGGTTATTGAAAACAAATGCCGTGTCCAGCACGGCTAACTCTAAGAGTGTTTTAAAAGATTCATAATTAAAATTACAATATATAAAATCACAGGTGGGGAACAATTTGGTTAAAATAAGATCAATGGTCTCCCTCACAGGAACGTTAGTGAAGAGGGATTCAACATCCAAACTGACCATATACAAATCTGAATCCTGTGAGAGGACCTTCGTTTTAAAATCTTCGGAGTTTCTTAAGGTATATTCATTTCGGGTCAACGGCTCCAATAAAGGTACCAGAAACTTAGCAAGCTTGTAGTTGGGAGTATTGTAGGAGGCTAGGATAGGGCGGACAGGAACCCCTTGTTTGTGGATCTTAGGCAGGCCATACAGGATACCAAATGAGGATCCGCTGGAAAAAAGGTCATCATAAATTTTCTCACCGATTATACCTTGTGTTTTGAGAGACCGTAAAAACCTATTAATCCTATCTTCTATCCGGTAAATTTCTTGATAGTTGGGTTGTCCCGTAAAAGGTCACGTCCATACCTTTTACGGAAGTGCAGACAATTAGAGAAAGTATGCAGAAGAAAAGAAAAAACTACCTTGGATTTGGATTTTCTCCGGTACTGTACAATTAATGACATTGTTCCGAATTTTGTCAGATTTAAAGTGTATAAGACGTCTTTATACCATTCTGCTTTTTACGACGATACCACTAAATACCTTCTTAATTATGAAATTGGTTGTAAACAGAGGGAATACGATAGATTGTGCAAACATTATTCACTCATTAGGTCTGAGGTACTCGATTCTCTCTCCATCATTGATAGGTTCATTTTTATCCGTCTTTTTAACCAAAGTATTCAGAGTTTTTTAAATGGCATACAAAACAGACATGCCAAAAAATTGGCCAATTTAGGTATCTTGCTTCCCAAGTTCCATAATCACTATAATACCGTTTTTAATTTATCACATTATGTACTGTCAAAAAAGGAAAAATTTCTCCTCTCATTCGGGTTAGACTTCTGCTTGCCTAATTATAAACCCAATTTTTGTCAATTTTTTCTTCCCTTGGAAATGTTATTCCAACGTATTAAAAGACTGGATCTATGTAAAGATATCTCACGCCTACAAAAAGAACTAATGGTAATTTCTCATAACACTTTTGCCAAATAAAAAACTAACTGCGCTCCCTTTTTCAAGAAAGAGGATTATGATCTACTTAAGAATATGTCAAAACGTGAAGATATTGTAGTTCTTAGACCGGATAAGGGTAGAGGGGTAGTTATTTTAGATAAAACGGACTATTTGAATAAAATGAACACTATAATCGATGATCCCACCAAATTCACTAAAATGGGACAACCCAACTATCAAGAAATTTACCGGATAGAAGATAGGATTAATAGGTTTTTACGGTCTCTCAAAACACAAGGTATAATCGGTGAGAAAATTTATGATGACCTTTTTTCCAGCGGATCCTCATTTGGTATCCTGTATGGCCTGCCTAAGATCCACAAACAAGGGGTTCCTGTCCGCCCTATCCTAGCCTCCTACAATACTCCCAACTACAAGCTTGCTAAGTTTCTGGTACCTTTATTGGAGCCGTTGACCCGAAATGAATATACCTTAAGAAACTCCGAAGATTTTAAAACGAAGGTCCTCTCACAGGATTCAGATTTGTATATGGTCAGTTTGGATGTTGAATCCCTCTTCACTAACGTTCCTGTGAGGGAGACCATTGATCTTATTTTAACCAAATTGTTCCCCACCTGTGATTTTATATATTGTAATTTTAATTATGAATCTTTTAAAACACTCTTAGAGTTAGCCGTGCTGGACACGGCATTTGTTTTCAATAACCAACTTTTTAAACAGATCGATGGGATGGCGATGGGGTCTCCTCTCGGCCCCACCTTTGATAATATTTTCATGTGCTCCCTGGAGGATCACATAATGGAGGAGTGCCCCTTGTCTTTCTGCCCCTTATTTTACGCCAGGTACATAGACGACACATTCGTTCTACTGAAAAATGAGTATAATGCTGATAGATTTTTAAACCTAGCCAACAACTTTCACAATAATATTAATTTTACTATAGAAAAGGAACAAGACGGTAAGTTGGCTTTCCTTGATGTTTTAGTTACCAAAGATAATGACAATTTTAATACGACTATTTTTAGGAAAAGTACATTCACTGGTCTCGGCTCCAATTTTTATAGTTCTTGTTTTATTAACTTTAAAATTAACTCTGTTCATACCTTAGTACATCGGGCTCTATCTCTAACTTCTAACTGGCTTTCTTTTCATTCTGAAATTCTCTTCCTTAAGCAGTACTTTCATAACAACTGTTTCCCTGCCCGTTTAGTATTTAAGGTTATTAGAAAAGTTCTTGATAAAAAACTTGCACCCTTAATGCCTAAATGCAATGTACCTAAACTTACTATATATGCAAGCCTCTGTTTTTTACCTAACAATCTAAATTTTGCTAAGGAGCTTTCTAAAATTATTCAAAAACATATTGGTGCTCTTGACATTAAATTAATACCAAAAAATCCTAAAACCATTAGTTCTTTGTTTCCCTTCAAGGATCGGCTCTGTCCCTTGATGACGTCGGGCGTCGTATATGAGTATAAGTGCCCCGGATGTAGTTCCGGGAATTACGTTGGTTCGACTCGGCGTCTCCTCAAGGTCAGGGCCGATTCTCACATGGGCGTGAGTTATCGTACGGGTTGCAGATTGTCTAATCCCGAACTTTCAAATATAAAATCCCACGCTAGAGGTTGCAAGACGCCAATAAAATACAACAACTTTAGAATAATTGGCCAAGCTAAGGAACCTGGAGAACTGCTTCTCTTGGAGAGTCTCAACATCAAAAGAATTGTACCGGCGCTAAATTGCCAATCATCGGCTGTTCCCCTATTCATAGCATGATGCGATTGTTTGTTTACATTTGTCCGCCTCCTCCTCCTCCTGTTTTTATGCTGTTTTCTTTTAGTGTGTTTTCCTCTTTCATCCTGAGAGGTGCGCCTTCTGCTCTACCTTTTAAGTTTATTTTTAAGTTCCTTTTTATTAAGCTCAGTTTTTATTAAGTTCATTTTAAGTTTACATTTTAAGTTTTCTTTTACTGGTTCTTTAATGTGTAAATGTATTTAAGTGCGATTGTTTAAGTTCAACTGATTTTCTATTTTTAATTTTTTTTTTTATGTTTTGTGTATATTTACTTTTAACTATTTATGCTGAATGTCCCTTTTAATTTATAACTGTAGATGATGTCCTGATGATGTGACCACGGGTCAAGAAACGCGTAGACGAATAAATGTATGTACTGGTTCTGTATGTGTTCCTGCGCCCTTCTCCTGCCTACTATAGTGCACTCCGATGTGTGGATTATATATATATATATATATATATATATATATATATATATATATATATATATATATATATATATATATATATATATATATATATATATCACACATTACCACAGGTGGAAAATAAGAGACGGGGTGTAGGTCCTGACTGGTTTTGACTTTATTTCCACGCCATTGACACAGGACTGAAACAGATAATTAGAAGTCACAAATATATATACTACACAAACAGTACTGATGAACATACACAACCGTTAGAGATACATATCCTGCCACAGGTCGGTGTCAAGGTAGGGGTGGCCTTCAAAACTCATTTGGCTAAACATCACAATATACTCTCAGGGGACAATACTAATAAACATACCGACCATAGGCGACATCAGATCCACACCTGACAGGTGTCAGGGAGGTGGAGTTTGGAAAACTCATTAGCACTGCTGCTCCCATATTGTGTTGACAAATATGATAATCTTATTTTCATACATCTCTAATCCCTACCTTAAAATTTAAACATTTACAAATTTCTTTTGATAATAAAGGGTCAAGTTTATACATTCCTTGACTGATATTCATTTTATGGTTGTAACTTTCTTTTATAAACCTATATTCAATGATATTCCTTTCCAGTGCGTTATTAGAATATACAATCCTCTTTGCCCCTTCCCAGTTGATAGCATGATTGTTCTCACTAACATGTGCTAAAATACCAATGTTCCCCCGTGCATATCTCACACATTTCTTATGCTGTTCTATTCTCTCTTCCAGTGCTTTGCCGTTTAGCCAATATAAAAGTTGTCACAAGACTTGCATGGAATTTTATATACACACCCTTTAGTATTGTCGGGGGAGTTCTTGGTAAGTACATTTTTCATTGTTTTATTGTTCTTAAATGCGACATTACCAGCAAAATTCTTAAGATGGGGGATATCTTTCATATTATTATTATTATTATTATTATTATAAGGCAGTACAAGCAAAATTTTTTGCGTTGTAAGGTTCTTTTTTATTTTGATACACAGCCTTTTTTCCCCTTTAAATGCACTGTTTAATACACTGTCAGGATATTTCAATTTCTTGCCTGCATTCCTAATATTATATATTTCCTCATCAATATATTCATGGCTACATACACGTAATGCTCTTAAAAACATAGTTGAAAACACTGATTTTTTATCCTTATTGCTTTGTGCGGAATAGAAATGCACATAGGAAGAAGTATTAGTGGGTTTTCTATACACATTATATTTAAACCCACTACTATTTCTTTGTATGAGGAAATCCAAAAAGAGTAAGCACCCATCATTTCCATTTTCATAGTGAATTTATGTTCCTTTGTTGAGCCAGTCAGTAGAGTTGCCGGTTAGCACTCGCTAGGCCCAAGTTCGATTTCCTGGCCAGCTGATGAGGAATTAGAGGAATTTATTTTGGGTTATAGAAATTCATTTCTCACTATAATGTGGTTCGGATACCACAATAAGCTGTAGGTCCCGTTGCTAGGTAACCAATTGGTTCTTAGCCACGTAAAAATAAGTCTAATCCTTCAGGACAGCCCTAGGAGAGCTGTTAATCAGCTCAGTGTGTGGATCTGATTTCGCCTATGGTCGGTATGTTTATCAGTATTGTCCCCTGAGAGTATATTGTGATTTTTAGCCAAATGGGTTTTGAAGGCCACTCCTACCTTGACACCGACCTGTGGGTGGATATGTTAGTCAGTACTGTTCTTGTACTACATATATTTGTGACTTCTAATACTTTGTATCAGTCCTTCGTCAATGGCTTGGAAATAATGTCGAAACCAGTCAGGACCTACACCCCATCTCTTATTTTTCACCTGCGGTAATGTGTGATAATGAATCACGTACAAAAGTGATTATAACGATATACATACATACATACATACATACACACACACACACACACACACATATATATATATATATATATATATATATATATATATATATATATATATATATATATATATATATATATATATATAAGTATGGAGAGAGAGAGAGAGAGAGAGAGAGAGAGAGAGAGGTTGGGAGGGGGATAAAAATGGAAGCGCAAGTATATGTAATTGATTAGAGTATTTTGAGATGATTCCGTCATGTGGAGAATCTAAAGGATGACAGATTGGTGAAAAGACTGTCAGTCAGGAAGTGTTAGGAGGGAGGAAGAAGAAGGTAAGGCTGGATATATGTAATGTAAGAGGTACAAGAATTAGAAAGAAACGGCTTCTACATCCAAAAAGCAAGAGAGTGTGTTCAAAATGCATTTAAATTATGCAGTATTTGTAGGGGATTTGCCGTCCTGCTGATGAGGTTCTGTGTATGAGAATCTGTATGTGTGTATATAAATTATATATATATATATATATATATATATATATATATATATATATATATATATATATATATATATATATATATATACACACACACACACACACACACACATATATATATATATATATATATATATATATATATATATATATATATATATATATATATATGTGTGTGTGTGTGTGTGCATCAACTATTAATTGTGATTCTAATCTCACAGAAAGGCAGGCGGTTATTAGACTATTTATTTAAATTATCAATTCTTTGCATGATATTAACTGACTGGGAATTAATCCTTATGAATCACTTGAAAGGCAGAAAATATATGCGATGAAAATTAAATTGCAATTAGCATATCATGAGATTCTAAGTTTTCGAAATTGCGTTGGAAATGATCTCACAGGCTATTTGATTTTAATTATCCTGGGCATTAATGATAATGAATCACTTCTATCAGCAATATTGCCTTCACCTATCTTAATACAGGATTATATTAAGCAAATGAAGCTGTTTCCAATAATTATTTGTAATATTTCTTTACAGATACAGGCTCCACTTCAAATAAAACTGATTTTAGCTTTAAGTTCATCAAAATTATAAAACACTTTTATGCAGACTTTGATTAAAGTTCATTGCCTTGAGCGAAATCATTACTAAGAGCGAAATCATTACCAACATTTTTTTATTGACGCTATCAAGGGACAGGATTCATTAATCGCATCACCATTGTATCAAAACACTATTGTATCAAAAGAGCATGAATTATTTTCGTGCCAGTGTACCCATACCGCGAAAAACGAAGTTAATAAGAGGGGGTCGAGACAAGTCCCAAGCTCGACATCTGCAAGCATAAACGTAAAGGTTATTATCTGTTTATTATCGGTGGTACACACACGCATCAGGCATCACATATCAGGAAGAATGAAATAAACAATAAATTTCTCTTTTCCTGTAGAAATATTAAAGGAAACAAATATTGGAATGAAATAAGATTAAATGACCATTAAATCAAGCTTCCAGTGAAAGAAATAATAATAATAATAATAATAATAATAATAATAATAATAATAATAATAATAATAATAATAATAATAACAGAAATAAGCTGTGCTTTGATGCAGACAAAATATTCATTTTTCTCCGCTACCAGCCCAGATTTGATGCTTTTGAATAAGAGAAAGGGAAATCTAACAAGCTGTAATTCAATCCTATTAAACCATTCTACAGAGACTCACGGAGACACAAACAGAGATGAAAACCTAATCCTCTCGGAGGTAACAACCTCAAATGGACCCTAATAGGGGAAAAATACTTTAACCATAGCGTAACTTCCGCTCACGCGGTTCCCCGAATAGGGAAATTGCTGGACTGGATTCGTGAAATGCGTCGAAGTGATAAGCTTTATCGCGAGCAACAGCAATGAGCAATCCTCTCTGCCAAATGTAAAACTAGGATAATCCAGTTGGCTGTGTCCCTTTGATAGGTGCCTTTTTTTCACTTTTGAAATTACATTGTTATGTTACTCTGTATAAGTTTCTATTTACGCAGTGCGGTAATAGACAAAATAAGACAAAGGGAATTATGAGGGAAAAGCTTCCAGTGCGGTGGTATTATTTTTGTTTGTCTGAAAGAAACAACTACACCAGGTTGTGTCCAATACGGCAATTACTATATGAATTACCATATTAATCAATATATATATATATATATATATATATATATATATATATATATATATATATATATATATATATATATATATATTATATACATGCTAAGGAATCACAAAAGTAAGTAAGCACGTGATTTTGTTTATTAGCTGAAGCCACTAGGAAAGTCGAAAATGAAACGACAAGATGCCAAGTACTTTCGTGTAATTTTAACACATCTTCGGGACACAAAGTGATACAGAGCAAAAACGAGTGAGCAAGAAAGCTCTCACAAAAGCAAAGTGAAGAAAAACATATTAAAATATGTATAATTAGGCATAAGAAACAGAAACAATGGTCGTCCAGATCACTTAACTATTGAACACCCAAACAGGTCAAAAGAAGGAAAGGAATTGCCTAATGACCACATTATAGACAGAAATGAATGATAAGAAGCTGACTGCTTGTTCACCAGTTTATAAAACAACAAACAGTGATAATGGTAATAACAATACACATAAAAACATCATTAAAAGAAAGAACGACAAGTAATATTAAAATAACCGAATGAACAGTAATATCAATAGGAAATACAAAAAAGGCAAATGACAAGCCGTAGGCTACGCAAAATTAAAGGATAGTGTTAAAACTCTTCACTATTCTATCTGTAATAAGATTGTCTAATTTGTACGTACCAGTGCTCAAGTTTAAAAGTTTTCTGGAATACATCTTTATAAAAGCAGATTCAATGACATTCCTACTAATATAATCGTTACAAAATACAGTTTTTTTTTCTGCTTCTGCCTAATCAATAGCATAGTGAAAACTACTGAGAT
>JANJGK010004357.1:35000-63978 GCA_039081455.1 Macrobrachium rosenbergii
TGTTACCAAAAATTATTATTTGTTACAAAGACGCCTCTGTGGCAGCAATATATAAACATAAAAACTGTCTTACTACTATTTAAAAACTAATTGTCTAAAAATGTTACTTACAAGTAGTTCATCCAGTTTTTACATCCCGGGGTTGTTATTGATCAAATGTTCACGATTTTTCGTTATTATACATGATTCAACAATGTTTGTCTTTGTGATGTCTTTACAGAGCATGATCTCTTTAGCTTTATTCCAATTGATGGTGTGGTTGCACTCAATCATATATTGAAATAAACTACTTGCAGTATTCCCTGTTCTGACATTATATTTATGTTGTTTTAATTTGGTTTCGAGATCCTTGCCACTCTGTTCCACGTACTTTTCATTACACTGATTGCAAGGGATCTCATATATACAACCATTCTTCCGTAGAGGAGAATTCCTGATTAACATGTTCTTAAGTACATAGTTCTTAAAAATGACATTAACATTAAATGCTCTCAACAGCCCAGGCATGGCCATAAACTGGTTACAGTATGGTAAAACAAGGTTTTTCACATTAAAATCACTATTATGACCAGCTTCATAAATAGTTTTTCTTGCTTTACAGAAAGCTATGTCAATAAAATCACAAGGATATCTAAGACTTGTTGCAATCTCTCGGACCTTCTGGAGCTCAGCCTCGAGAAAGTCAGGGCAACTGACCCGCAGCACCCTTAAAACATGACGAAAATGCCATCATCTTCGTTTTCGGATGATGGTTTGAATAAAAATGTATATAGGAATCTACATTCGTAGACTTCCTGTACACAGAAAATTTAACACTTCTATCATTCCTCACAATCAAAACATCTGAAAACGCCAACTTATTATCTTCTACTGTTTCTAAGGTAAATTTTATAGGAGGTACTAGGGCATTTAATGCTGTTAGGAAGCTCTCTTCATCGTAGTCAACAGGCTAAGTACAAAATACATCATCAACGTACCTAACCCACAGGATACCTTTAGGAAGTATCCTTGGTAGGTACTAACTCCCGAAAAACTCCGTATAAAGATTAGTAAGTAATGGAGATAAAGGATTACCCATTGCCATGCGAAATTTTTGTTCATAAAACTTTTATCCAAATACAAACTTACAACCTCTAACACACAATTCTATAAGCTTAATACAGAAGGCCTGTCCAAAGAGAAAGTGTATTTTTTCATTCTTTCTTCATAAATTCAAGTAGTTCATCTACTGGTACTTTTGTAAACAATGCGCTGACGTCAAAACTGATTAACTTGAAATGTAGTTCATCTACTGGTACTTTTGTACACAATGCGCTGACGTCAAAACTGATTAACTTGAAATCATAATTAAAATTAAATCTTCTTAACCTATCCACATTATTTTTCACGGACACACCCGAAATGTTTCCAAGCATTCGAGACAACTCGTTAATTAACAAGCCACCTCGACAGTTTATAGGTAGGAGACTCTACAGAACTTGTAATGGGTCTAACAGGATTATTTTCCCTATGAGTTTTGATAATTTCATATAAATAAGGAAGAGATGGATTTACAGTAATGAACTTTTGTATTAATTCTTTGTGGTTTTTAAGCATACTCTTCATGTTTTTGTTGAATAAGCGTTAACATTATCTAAAGGCTTGTTTCTTGTTTCTGTGTAGGTTCCTTGATCTGAGAGTAACTCTAACATTTTATTATCATAGTCGACATTGTTCATGATGATCAATGTAAATCTTTATTGTTTTGTTTTGTTTTTTCTAGCTCTACAACATAAAATATCGCAATTTTTGGCCATAGATCGTCTATATATATATATATATATATATATATATATATATATATATATATATATATATATATATATATATATATATATATATATATATATATATATATATATATATATATATATTCATGATGTTGCCTTGTAATACATATATCCTCCTATAATTGTGACATGTTTATTTTTTTTATCATGTGTTATGTGTAATGATAATGATTGTTGAAGTGTCATATTTAGTTTGGCATCAGATCTCAAAAGAACTAATGATTAAATAACTTGATAGCGTAATTTAGAATTGTTAATACAGTTTTAATAGTAACGTAGTTTAGAATGAATAATATCTTTCTCGATAAAAGCATAGTATATGAACACGTGTGTGTCCAGCAAAGACTTGTTACATTTCAATTGTCATCAGTTGAGCTAAGAGAGAGCGCTTTGTTTTGGGTCGTGATGACAGGTTTGGATAACAAATACTGATTCGTCCCATACAGGCTCAAGACGAGCGATTTCACGTTGTTACATGCGTTGTTCGAGTCACGTACGCCACTCTGAGAGAAAAAACATGTCTTGATCAGTTACGCCATGGTTTGTAAGATTGCATTCAAAACGTTTTGCTGGGATGATGTAACTTTCTTTCTAGAAGTTTCTCCATGATATCTCGCGCCCAAAATGCTTTAATGACGTCAACTCCCTGCTTCTAGAACTTTTGTATCTCTTACCCAAAATGCTTTAATGACATCATGTAATTGTTTCACGTGTTACTGGAATTCTAAAATTTGTTTCATTCTGATTTCTGAGACCGGTTGGTTTGGTTCCCTCTCTCTCTCTCTCGTTCTTAGAAAGAGATTACTTTTAATGTAGTGTTTTGTGGTCACTTATTAGCATTAACTTTTGAAATCTGAATTTAGCAAAGTTATTTAGTTTGTAACGGCGCCTGGTAAAAAAGTCTGTTTTGTGGTAACGCAGCTGCAGCAAGTGATTTACAGAGATTTTCACAAGTTTGTGTAAGGTAATGTGAATTTTACTTATTAATACCATGGTATTAATAAGTAAATTTTGACCGAGTGAAATCATTATTGATAAATCTTATGTGTATTTCTGTGTGTTTTTCTATTTGCAATCTTTATATTTTCACATTTTTATGTTTGTGATGTAACATTTATTTATGTAGCATTTTAAATATTTCTTGGTGATTTAACATTGCATACTTGATTTAATGTTTCGTTTATTAAGATTTTTTTTTTTAAATCTTGAGTAATTCTTGGTAGTTTAAATTTTGCTTCATTAATTTAAATTCCTGATAAAGTTTTTGTGAATTAGTTTTGTCTCATAATTTAATTCAAGAATTAATTGAGTGTTGTGTTATTTCCAAGTAATAATAAATTTTTCAGTTTGTGAATTCTAATTATAAACTTTGAATTTAAAAATAAATTTTTGTATTTCATTTATTGATCACCAGCGAATAGGATTGATTGTGTGTGCATAAGGCAAAGTGATAAACATGTTTTGTTCTTTTAGTTTTGCTAAAGTGAATTAACACCAGGGAAACATTTAGAGTTTTTTTGATGGAGTGATGACCTCCTACTCTAGAATATTTCTAGTTTAATTTTTGATACCTCACACATATTCTGATAGACTTAGTTTGATTTTTCAAGTGATTGATAAATAAGTTTTTTCTTACAGGATCACTGTTACCTTTAGAGTACTCAGTCGTAATAATTAATGTTATGAGAGTTCAGGTATCTGGCTGAAGTGAGGTATATTGTTGAATCTTGAGATTAGTTGTGTAGTAACCAGGTACTTGATACGCATTGTGATATTATATTGTTTGGTGCCCAGAGACCCTGGAACAAAACAAAATATCACTCTGGTTTATGGTTTATACTGGTGGTGTTATTGATATATTTTGATAGGAGAGTGACCACATAGTTATTTTTTGCTCTGTATTGTGAATTATTTAGTTGAGTAACTTAGAGAAAATGGCTCTGTTTAATGTTCAGAAGTTTTTAGCAACTTCTTCCATCCAAGAGTTATCTGAATCCAACCTGACTAAGGCACAGCGGATTGCTTTAGCAGTGGCATGTGGGGGTAATGTGTCTAGTGGTATGATTAAGGCACAAATTAAATATATTGCAATCCAAGCATTGATGTACTCTGGTAAAATAGATGAAGAGTTAGGAGAAGCACAAGAGTTGTTGAATGCAGCTGAGGCAGAATTTACAGATAAACATGAGCAAAAGAAAGAGAAAAGTGATGCAGAAGCAGAGCTTAGACGTATAGAAGCAGAAGAAAATTTGATTAAGCTGAAGATGCAGGCTGAAAGAGAGAAAATACAGGCAGAAAGAGAAAGAGAAGATAGAGAGAAAAGAGAAAGAAAGGAAAGAGAAGAAGAAAAAGCAGCAGAAGAAGAAAGAGAAAGAGCAAGACATGAAAGGGAGATGGAGTTAATAAAAGCTCGATCCACATTACCTGTAACACCATCTAACCCTACTCAAGGTGATTCAAACCCTGTATTTGATGTAGTAAGAGTGCAGAAGTTAATTCCAAAGTTTACAGAAGAAGCTCCAGATGAGTTTTTGATCACTTTGAAAAAATGGCTTCAGGTATGGGATGGCCAGAGGATAAATGGTCGGTCTTGTTACAGAGTGTTCTCGTTGGTAAAGGAAGAAGTGCCTATTGAGCCTTATCAGCTGATCAGTGTAAAGAGTACAAGGTATTCAAACACAATGTGCTACAAGTTTACCTGATGACCCCTAAATATTATATGAAAGATTCAGATATTTGAGAAAGGATGACAAGATAACTTTCTTGGATTATGCCTACAAAGTAAGAAGATGTTTTAAACGATGGGTGGAAGCTGCAAATGTTAAATCTATGGGCGAACTTGAGGAGTTAGTAGTCCTAGAACAATATCTTAGAGGAATTCCTGAATACATAAGAGCCTATTTGAGAGAGAGAGAGAGGTTAAGAAACTTGACAAAGCTGCTACATTGAGTGAAGACTTTAACATAATTTCTAGCAAAAGAAATTATAATGTCAAGTACCAGAACCAACAATGCACAGGTTTCAGGTCTCATCCAAATTTCAGGAACATTACAACTGGAAATCCTTCTAGTGGCTATGCCAATACAAAGCCAGGTAACACCCCTCAACAACTGAATGTTAAATCCTCATCATCCAGTCTGTTCTCAAGACAGATACAGAAGACTAATGTTGTCTGCTACAAGTGTGGAAGAGTAGGGCACTACAGTCGAGATTGTTATCAGACACAACACCAGACCAAACCGGTTAGGTCAAGTGGTTAAAGGTAACCAGGTGAAGCAACTACAAAGAGCAGTGTGGGACGACTGAAACTAAACAAGCAGAGTGTTTAGCAACCAGTGGAAATGTAACTTTAAGCAGTGAGTGGCTGAGCAGCTTGGAGGCTTTTAAGCCATAAATCTATGAAGGTACGCTGACAACTCGAGGAGGAAGTGTGCAGGTACCAGTCAAGGTATTACGTGATATGTGGAGTAACCATAGTGTGGTAGTTCGTGGTGCTCACCCACAGTTGGAGAAGAATCTCACAGGAGATTCAGTTATTTTGAAGGGTATAGGAGGAGAAGAGGTAGCTCCTATAGGTCACTTGCATTTGTCCTGTGAATTGGTGACAGGAAATGTTGATTTTGCAGTAAAGGACTCACTAGCTGTTGAAGGTGTACATGTTTTACTGGGTAATGAAGTTGGTGGTGTGCCATTTGTTCCTTGTCCTATAGTGACATACAAACCGTTAAGGGTTAGTCCTACTGTAGATTTAGAGAAGAAAACTCCCACCTGTTTCCAGGTTGTGTACCTACCAGGAGTATGAAGAGAAGTATGTCTGCAAGTGAAGAAACTGAGGATTTACCTGCACCAGAAGAATCAAGTGAAGGATCTTTAAGCTTAGAAGAGCTGTTCCAGGAAAGTGAAGTTTCCCCTAGTGTTAGTAATGAAGAGATTTCCCAAGAAGAAGAGGATCTTGTTATTATTAAAGAGACTCCGAGTAGTCAAAGTGTTCCTGAAGATAGTAGTGAAACTACAGAAGCAGAGTTAGCAGATATTGAGAATTCAGCCCTTGAAATTGGTCAAGTGACTAGAGAGAAGCTAATGAAACTGCAGAAGAGGGATACAACGTTGGATGATTTGTTCTTCAGAGTTGTTGATCAAGAAGAGATGCAACAAACCTCCACCTGTTATTATCTAAAGGAAGGATTGCTAATGAGGAAGCATCGACCTGCAGATATACCAGGAAATGCTGAATGGGGTGAATATCATCAAATTTTGATTCCATATCTATTGAGGAAACAAGTTGTAGCAGTAGCGCATGAGTCTGGATATATGGGAATCAGGAAGGCTGTTGAGAAGATTATCAAGTATTTTTTCTGGCCTGGACTTCACAAGGATGTTAGCAGATTTTGCAGAGTGTGTCACACATGCCAGATAGCTGGAAAACCGAATGAAACCATTCAGAAAGCCCCCCTACAACCCACAGAAGTTAGAGGAGAACCCTTTAGCAAGGTAATTATAGATGTGGTTGGGCCACATTCGAAAACAAAGAAAGGAAATGAATATCTGTTAACATTAATGTGTCCAGTGACTAGGTATCCTGAGGCAATTCCTGTAAGAAGTATAAGTGCAAAGGTAATTGCTGAGAAGTTGGTGGAGTTTTTCTCCAAGTTTGGAATACCAGAAGTTGTGCAAAGTGATAGAGGAACGAACTTCACTTCAAAATTATTCCAGGATGTGATGAACTTGGTAGGAGTAAAACAACAGTTATCAACTGCTTATCATCCAGAGACTCAAAGAGCCTTAGAAAGGTTCCACCAGACATTGAAAAGTATGTTAACCAAGTATTGTAATGAATCAGGAAGAGAATTGGATACTGGTTTACCCTTGATGTTATTTGAAGTTAGGAATGCTTATCAAGAAAGTATGGGATGTTCACCAAATGAAATTATTTTTGGTCGAGACATTAGAGGTCCATTGAAGATTCTTGCAGAGAATTGGGAAGAAAATCAAGAGGAAATCCAAGGAGAATATGTGAAGAACTTGAGGGAAAGGTTAAGAGAAATTAGAAAATTCTCTTTAGAAAATTTGAAAATAAGTCAAGAGAAAATGAAAAGAAAATATGATGCTAAGACTAAGCTAAGAAATTTTAGTATTGGACAGTAAGTTCTCGTGTTCTTACCAGTGAAAAGATTTCCCCTTACCAATAAGTTTCAAGGTCCTTATAGGATAATAGAGAAGTTAAGTGATCGAACTTATGTGATTGAAACACCAGCTAGAAGGAAACGACAGAGGCAAATACATGTGAATCTTTTGAAACCTTACTTCTCAGAGACTAAAACTGAAACTGTCAATAACACAGACAACTTCATCTACAGAGGATGATGATGGCTACGAATTGGGAGCTGAAAACAAGATGAACAATTCTTCAACATTAGAAAATTTGTAAGATAAACTAAAACATCTGAGTGCTGAGCAAAGTAGTGAATTAAGTGAAGTGATTCAAAGTTTCCCTGAAATTTTTGCAGATGTACCTAGGCGTACCAATCTGATAAAGCATGAGATAAAGATCAGAGAAGATGGAAAACCTTTTAAAATGAGAGCTTATCGCTTATCACCTTTTCATCGAGATTTTTTGGAGAAAGAAGTTGAATATTTGTTGCAGCATGGATTAGCAGAACCCGGTTCAAGTCATTATAATTCTCCTTGTGTGTTAGTGAAGAAACCAGATGGCTCGTTTAGGATGTGTACTGATTATAGGAAACTGAATTCCATCAATGTGGCTGACAATTATCCCTCGCCTCTTATTGATCAATTACTTGATAATATTGGGCAAGCCAAATTTGTTTCCAAGATAGACTTGTTGAAAGGATATTATCAAATTCCCTTAGATAAGAATGCTAAGTTACTGTCAGCTTTCATTACTCCTTTTGGACTGTATCAATACACTGTTTTGCCGTTTGGTCTGATGAATGCACCTGCAACATTCCAGCAAGTGATGGATCAACTACTAGGATCAATAGAAGGAGTGGGTGTATACCTTGATGACACTGTGATTTATTCTAATACATGGGAAGAACATCTGAAGATATTAAGGAAAGTGTTTAAGAAACTTCGGGAAGCAGGACTAACAATCAACTTACAAAAAAGTGAGTTTGGAAAGGCAACTGTACAGTATCTAGGATTTGAAGTTGGAAAAGGCCTTCTCGCTCCTATTGACGCTAATGTAGAAGGTATCCGTAAGGCTACCCCTCCTGCTACGGGGAAACAGCTACAAAGATTTTTGGGCATGGCTGGATTTTATTGCCGATTCTGTCCAAATTTCTCAGCCATAGTAGCTCCCTTAACTGACTTAACCAGTCCTAAAAGAAAGTTTGTTTGGACTCCAGAATGTCAAGAATCATTTAAGAACGTTAAAGCCATATTAAGTTCAAGACCAGTGCTTCAAGCTCCAGACTTCAGTAAAAAGATTTGTGATACAAGTTGATGCATCCGACTGTGGAATTGCAGCTGTTCTACTTCAAGAAGATGACAACAGAATCTTCCATCCAGTATGTTTCATGTCTTCAAAGTTGAAAAAACACCAGAAAACTTACTCAACAATCGAAATAGAAACATTAGTATTAATCACAGCATTGAAAAAGTTTGAAGTGTATGTGAACTAACCAAGGAATGAAGAAATTTTAGTGTTGTCGGATCACAACCCAATCTCATTCATCAATAAGATGAAAAATAATAATATGAGACTGACCAGGTGGTCTTTATGCCTGCAACTGTATAATGTAAGAGTTAAACACATTTCAGGAAAAGATAATGTCATAGCAGATTATTTATCCCATTGTGAATTGTTGGATTCAAACCTGGGATAAGTAATCTTCTGGGGGGAGGAATTTCATGATGTTGCCTTGTAATACATATATCCTCCTATAATTTTGACATGTATACTTTTTTTATCATGTGTTATGTGTAATGATAATGATTGTTGAAGTATCATATTTAGTTTGGCATCAGATCTCAAAAGAACTAATGATTAAATAACTTGATAGCGTAATTTAGAATTGTTAATACAATTTTAATAGTAACGTAGTTTAAAATGAATAATATCTTTCTCAATAAAAGCGTGGTATATGAACACGTGTTTGTCCAGCAAAGCGTTGTTTCATTTCAATTGTCGTCAGTTGAGATAAGAGAGAGCACTTTGGTTTGGGTCGTGATGACAGGCTTGGATAACAAATACCGATCCGTCCCATACAGGCTCAAGACGAGTGATTTCGTATTGTTACATGCGTTGTTCGAGTCACATACGCCACTCTGAGAGAAAAAATACGTGTCTTGATCAGTTACGCCATATTTTGTAAGATTGCATTCAAAACGTTTTGCTGGGATGACGTAACTTTCTTTCTAGAAGTTTCTCCATGATATCTCACACCCAAAATGCTTTAATGACATCATGTAATTGTTTCACGTGTTACTGGAATTCTAAAATTTATTTCATTCTGATTTCTGAGACCAGTTGATTTGGTTCCCTCTCTCTCTCTCTCGTTCTTAGAAAGAGATTACTTTTAACGTAGTGTTTTGTGGTCACGTATTAGCATTAACTTTTGAGACCTGAATTTAACAAAGTTATTTAGTTTGTAACGGCGCCTAGTAAAAAAGTGTGTTTTGTGGTAACGCAACTGCAGCAAGTGATTTACAGAGGTTTTCACAAGTTTTTATAAGGTAACATGAATTTTACTTATTAATACCATGGTATGATAAGTTAGGAAATTTTGACCAAGTGAAATCATTATTGATAAATCTTATGTGTATTTTTGTGTGTTTTTCTATTTACAATCTTTATATTTTCACATTTTTTATGTTTGTGATGTAACATTTATTCATGTAGCATTTTAAATATTTCGTGGCAATTTAACATTGCATACTTGATTTAATGTTTCGTTTGTTAAGATTTTCTTTTTAAATCTTGAGTAATTCTTGATAGTTTAAATTTTGCTTGATTAATTTAAATTCCTGGTAAGTTTTTGTGAATTAGTTTTGTCTCATAATTTAATTCAAGAATTAATTGAGTGTTGTGTTATTTCCAAGTAATAATAAATTTTTCAGTTTGTGAATTCTAATTATAAACTTTGAATTTAAGAATAAATTTTTGTATTTAACGTTTTTAGAAAAAGTTTTTCATTTATTGATCACCAGTGAATAGGATTGATTGCGTTTGCGTAAGGCAAAGTGATAAACATATTTTGTTCTTTTAGTTTTGCTAAAGTGAATTAAGACCAGGGAAACAGTTAGAGTTTTTTTGATGGAGTGATGACCTTCTACTCTAGAATATTTCTAGTTTAATTTTTGATACCTCACACATATTCTGATAGACTTAGTTTGATTTTTCAAGTGATTGATAAATAAGTTTTTTCTTCAGGGATCACTGTTACCTTTAGAGTACTCAGTCGTAATAATTAATGTTATGAGAGTTCAGGTATCTGGCTGAAGTGAGGTATATTGTTGAATCTTGAGATTAGTTGTGTAGTAACCAGGTACTTGATACGCATCGTGACAATTGTAACGGTCCTTTTCCTCCGTTACTAAAAATTAAATAACTCTTATCAAACTCTGTTCACAACCACAAGCTAAGTCCACAGTCAGTGGAATAGCTCTCAAACAATATTAATAGTGCAAAAATCAATTCATGGGGGAAAACGAAACACCACAAAAACACTTAAATTTAATACAAAAATATGCAGATAGAAGTTATTCCTGAACCTCGGAATACAATTATTAATGAACACCAATCAACCTGAAAGATTTATAAACCAACACACTTACCCAATTAAGACAGAAAAAAGCAAAGATACATCCACAAAGAGAAGGGGGTTCAGATAGGAGAAGGTATTCGGAAAGTAAGAACAACCTATCAATTACAAACTAATTAATCTAGTGATAATTTCCCTCCTCCGAAACACTGGAGCAGTGGCCGTGATCTCCTTAATCATATATTGCTGTCCACCGTAACACTGGAGTTATAGCCGTGATCTTTTCAGATACTTATATGTCTCTGCGTCCAGAGACAAAAGTGAGGGGGTGAAGTGGTGAAGGCAAATGAATATAATTATGGTACTCGATAGGATCCATCCAACAGCGATCCTACGTCCACAAGGATGATCCTCCAGGAAACTCGGGACGTCCAAATGAGACCAATCAAAGATTGCCTGACTAATCCAAAAAATATCATTCACTTATACCTTGGCTAAGCGAGAGCCCCTCGACATTTACTGAGCCGAGGGTGAGGCTGGATGAAGTGTAATCCTTTAAATAATAGTACATCCAAGCAGGCGTTAGGTAGCAAAATCAGCAGTCACCAGGAGTAATAAGGCTCAGAGATCAACTGACTCCTTCAGTCGAAAGAATCTCCGACACCGCCATGGTGACAGCACCACTCGGTCACAAAAATATGAAAAGACAGAATGGTCATTAGTGACAATTACTAAACAGACAAACCACCGGGCAGGAGGAAAACAAACTAAATGGATAATAATACAGTTCATATGCTTTACAAAAACTAGAATAAAATGACTAATTATAAAATAACACAACAAAGTGACACCTCCTCTCCCAAAAGAAAAAAAATATATACATATATATATATATATTTTTTTACAGTAAATAACTTGGAATATTTAAAAAAAAAAAACTAAATAGTCATTGAAAAGACCGACAAGCCAAACACAAGGTTTTATGCAACCCTGTAAGGAAAAAACAAAGGTATGAATTTGCAAAAAAAAATAAAACTTACAAAACCTGATATCCAACAGGAGGGGTGGCAAAGGAACAAGGATGCAGCTCACAAAGGTATCTAAATTAAAATATCATTAATACAATGGAAAATCTATAACACAGAAAACCTCAAAAACCATTGCTAAATATATTATTTTAAACCCAAGAGCTTCAAAACTCTCACATAAGTATACGCATAATTAAGAGCTACAATGCTCTAATCCGGACTCCATATAGCCTAACTGTTCATAGGTCATAATTTACACACTCAACGTTGTTTCACTTTGTTTCACATCGCTCATTGCAACAATGTTCAGCGAACAATAGTCCTGATAACACAGTGACAACACTATATCACTATAAAAGTGTCCTACCGAATACATACACTAACACTGGACAACACAGAGAAAACCAACACAGTTTTCCCCTGCGCAATCCTAACACACAAAATTTCGTGAAGCGTAATTATGCCTGAAAACCAAGAATGCCCGGATTAGTAGCTGTCCGCTAACAATGTAAATTCTCCGATTAATATCCTAATCACCAAATTAATCACCTCAGCGTATTATACCATGTGCCAAAGACCAACAAATACCAACATCATTGTATACCAACATCATTATATCATACTTTTCAGTAACAATTTTACGATATTACCCATTTGTTTCTTACAACACTCATTCCATAACACATTAGAAGTACTTCACCAACCTTCATTACAATAAACATTGTCACAAAATATAAACACCGAGTAGCACCTTCTACCTTTATCTAAGACCTCAATATTAAACTAATCTTAATTTTATAGCCCAAGGCATTTAGAGAACTCCTGTAAAGGAAAATTATAATTAATACATATTTGTTATACACTCATCTACTCTTACAATACAAACCTAAACACCTACTTCAACAGTACACACACCGTAACTAGAACGATACAGATACTACCTTAATATCCGCATAGCCCTCCGCAAGAATCTTCCCCTACTCAACGCTGCGAGAGAGAACATCGGCCACAACGTTGTCTTTTTCCCGGGACATGAGTGAATTCTAGATTCCACTCCTGTAACATGAGGCTCCAACGCATCAGACGTTGGTTTTTATTTTTGTATCTATTGATGAAGGTCAAGGGGTTATGGTCAGTCATAATCTTTATTGGAGTTCCTGTGGAAGAAAGATAAATGGAAAACTTATTAATAGCCAGAATGAGTGCGAGTGTCTCCTTCTCGACCGTCGAATATTTTCGTTGAGCGGAATTCAATTTCTTTGAGAAGAACGCGACCGGGTGAGAAACGCCTTGCTCGTCGTTCTGTAATAAGACCGCTCCGACACCGACATCACTTGCGTCAGTGGCAAGCGAAAAAGGCAGGTCGAAATCCGGAGCCCTTAAAACGGGGAAACTAAGAAGCACACCTTTTAAACACTCAAATGCCCTTTGCGTTTCAGGAGTCCAATTAAAAGGAACAGTTTTCTTCAGCAAATTAGTTAGCGGATCAGCAATGTCAGAAAAATTCCTTACAAATTTGCGATAATAACCAACTAGACCCAGGAATTTTCTGACATCTTTTCGACACTTTGGTATAGATATTTTCTCAATGGCCTCTACATTGGCTTGTTTAGGTGCCACCTTACCGTCACCAACCTCATGCCCTAAATAGATTACCTTCGCTTTGACAAACTCACTTTTTTTCAAATTAATTACTAACCCAGCCTTTTTTAAAACCTCAAATAAAGCCCTAATACGCTTCAGATGCGTTTCCCAGTCATCGCTATAAATTACGATATCATCAATATACACAACGCAACCTTCTAAACCATACACCAATGTGTTCATTAAACGTTGAAACGTAGCCGCAGCGTTTTTCATACCGAACGGCATTACACGGCATTGAAATAACCCTTGTGGAGTCACAAAAGCAGATAAAGCCCTGGCCCGTTTTGATAAAGGAACTTGCCAATACCCTTTTAGCAAGTCAAATTTACTGATAAACTTTGATTTTCCCATGCGATCGATACAATCCTCAATCCGAGGCAAGGGATAACAATCTGTCTGCGTGACTTCGTTAACTTTCCTATAATCGAAGCACAAACGAAAATCACCATCAGGCTTTTTCACCAACACTACCGGAGAGGACCATGGGCTTTTACTGGGCTCTATTAAACCATGCTTTAACATATAGTCAATTTCTTTGGCTACTACCTTAGCTTTAAAGGGGTTTAACCTATAAGGGGACTGTTTTATGGGGGTGGCATTCCCAACCTCCACGTCATGTTCCAAAATAGACGTACGACCTGGTACCTCTGAAAACAATTCTTTATAACCCATAACCAGTTTTCTTAAAGACCTTCGTTTCTCGCTACTGAGATGGGAGACTAAGCCATCAAAGTTCTCCAAATAATTCTTATTACTAGACAAGCAAATTTCATTATCATAATTATCATTATTAAAACCCTCTGAAAAGGAATAAAGATTATTATTATGTGAAACACCATCCGTAATAGCTGCTATCGGAATAACTTTCTCTCTTTCCTTATATGCTTTTAACATGTTAACATGACACAATTGGAAAGGCTTCCTTCTTTCCGGAGTTTCAACCAAATAATTTACCTCACTAACTTTTTTCAAAATTTTCCATGGTCCAGAGAAAGAAGCTTTCAAAGAATTACCCGGCAACGGCAAAAGTACCAAAACCCTATCGCCTACTGCGAAATTACGCACTTTAGCCTTTCTATCAAAAAAAGTATTTCATCCTTCTTTGACTAGACAATAAATTTTCTCTGGCAAATTTCCAAGCCTTCGACAATTTGTCACCCAAGTTTGTCACATAATCTAACAAGCTGATGTCGGGGATATCACCTTCCCACGATTCTCTTACCACATCAAGAGGACCACGCACACAATGTCCAAAGACCAAATCAAAAGGTGACAAACCTAAGGACTGACTTGGAGCTGACCGAAAGGCAAATAATAAATAAGGCAATTCCTTGTCCCAATCGGATCCATGAGTTAAACAATATTTCTTTATCATTGACTTCAGGGTCTGATGGAACCTCTCCAGAGCACCCTGACTTTCTGGATGATATGGGGAAGAAGTCACATGTCTAATGCCCAATTCATTCATCTTACCTTTGAAATATTTACTAACAAAATTAGTCCCACAGTCTGACTGGACGACCTTGGGCATCCCAAACCTAGTAAAAAAGTTGGTTAGTACTTCTACAATTTTTTCACTCTTAATGGTACGGAGGGGAATAGCTTCAGGATAGCGAGACATTTTATCCATTATAGTGAAAATATATTCATTCCCACTACGAGTCCTCGGTAACGGACCAACTGCATCGATAATGACCTCTTTGAAAGGCTCGGAAACCACAGGGATGGGGCACAAAGGAGCTTTAGGAACAGGTTGATTCGGCTTACCGACTTTCTGACACACATCGCAACTATTAACAAACTTCTTAACGTCTGCTTTCAACTTGGGCCAGAAATAGTTAGCGAAGAGTTTGCTAGTCGTCTTATAAACACCAAAATGTCCAGCCAAACCACTTTCATGAGCCAACGACATCAAACCATTTCTGTAAATATAAGGAACCATTATTTGTCTTAATATTTCATGTTCCGAGTTACCAGCCTCCATCGGCCTACTCACCCTGTACAAAATATTCTTAATAATTCTAAATTTAGGTACAGTCAAGTCCGATTCTTCGCCCGACTCAATGGGTAGGTCGCGAAATTCCTTTTTCTGGGCTTTAACAAGTTCTTCCACAGTCCAATTCGGATGATCTCTCAAAATATTAATATCTCCTACAATACTACTACTATTTTCCAAACTACTCAAGTCTACATCAGTTGCAACGTCAACAACTCTAGCACTAGAACGCGTAACTACTGCTACTTCTGGATTGATCAAAATTGGACAAGTCTTATTCTTAAAAGCCACGTCATTCCCCAAAACAATATCAACCCCTTTGACCGGAAACTTATTTACTACTGCCAACTTCAAAACTCCTGAAAAAGAAGGACATTTCAAATGAAAATTTCCGATGGGGTAAGACTCGACTGAATCAGGAAAACCAGACAGCAAAACAAACTCTTTATAATCAAAGTCAAAATCTTTAGGTAACGCGTCCCGTAAGATCAAAGACTGGGCCGCCCCAGTATCCCGTAAAATCCTTACTTCCTTTTCAATGGGCGAATTGACCGACGACACTTTCCCAGTAGACAAATACCTCTCAAAACAGCCTGTTAGTCATTGGTCACTGGGTTTGGTCGGAACAGGATCGCTGTCTTTTCTGCCGACTCCCATCACCGGTCTTCCTCTAGCCTGCAAGGATTTTTTAAAAGCAAAGCAAGAACTCTTCAAATGCCCTTTCTTATTACAATAAAAACACGTAACCTTCTTTTTCCACTCTGGATCATGGGAACCATAACCTCTTTTATCATTATTAACAGAAAAACGTTTAACATTATTAACAGATTCCTGTACCGTAAAATTATTATTATTATGATTAGGCCGCATAAACGTCTTACTCTTATTATAACCACCTCGACCTGTCCTATCCCATTTCGGTTCTACACTTGTCCCTGATGCTCCTAACTCACTCTTGTGTGACAAATAATATTCATCGCTAGCAATAGCGGCTTCCTGTAAATTGTCGATTTTCAGTTCTTCGAGGTGAACTTTTAACTTATCTGAAACACACCTCTTGAATTCTTCTACATATAACAATTCTTTTAATTTTTCCATGTCATCCACCTCTTTCGATTTAAACCAATCTTCCGCAAATTGTCTTTTTCCCCTAGCGAACTCTACAAAGGTTTGGTCACTACACTTTTGCAGATTTCTGAACCTTTGCCTGTAGGCTTCCGGAACCAACTCGTAAGCTTTCAACACAATAGCCTTAACATTTTCGTAATCTGAGGACAAAGTTTCATCCAAAGTTACATAAACCTTTTGAGCCCTTCCTACAAGTTTACTCTGTATGAGAGTGGTCCAGTATTCCTGGGGCCACTGCAATTTGGCCGCAATTCTCTCAAATGAGACGAAAAATTCCGCAACATTGTTCTCTTGGAAACATGGCACAAACTTAAGGGCCTGCCCCAAATTAATGGCAGGCGTTACCAAACTACCCGGGGAGGCAGGAGGAGAAGAGGGAGCTGCATTTCGCATTTCTCTCTCAAACATTCTTTCTCTCTCTCTCTCCTCAGCCCTAAATTTCTCTAAATTAAATTCTAAAGTTTTCAGTTCTATCTGTTTAGTCAATACCTCCACCGACACCTCAGTCTTCGGTGTTATTACCTCACCCTTTTTAACCATACTGACATAATCATAAACCTGGATTAACAATAGGCCTTTCCTAATAGACACATCATACTCCAACTCCAAATTTTGAGCTACTTGCTCCAATTCACTTCTATCAAGCTCCGCAAGCCTTGCTTGCCACCCCTCTCCAGACAGGAGATCTAACACACTAACTGTCGACATTGTGACTAAAACTAAATATCAACAAGCAACAAACTCAACCCGAGGAGGTGTAAAAATGTTGTTCAAAGAAAACTAAGCCCCCAGAATTAATTTTGCACTGAGTGAACAGACAGGAACGTAAGATCCTGACAAGGTCGCCAATTTGTAACGGTCCTTTTCCTCCGTTACTAAAAATTAAATAACTCTTATCAAACTCTGTTCACAACCACAAGCTAAGTCCACAGTCAGTGGAATAGCTCTCAAACAATATTAATAGTGCAAAAATCAATTCATGGGGGAAAACGAAACACCACAAAAACACTTAAATTTAATACAAAAATATGCAGATAGAAGTTATTCCTGAACCTCGGAATACAATTATTAATGAACACCAATCAACCTGAAAGATTTATAAACCAACACACTTACCCAATTAAGACAGAAAAAAGCAAAGATACATCCACAAAGAGAAGGGGGTTCAGATAGGAGAAGGTATTCGGAAAGTAAGAACAACCTATCAATTACAAACTAATTAATCTAGTGATAATTTCCCTCCTCCGAAACACTGGAGCAGTGGCCGTGATCTCCTTAATCATATATTGCTGTCCACCGTAACACTGGAGTTATAGCCGTGATCTTTTCAGATACTTATATGTCTCTGCGTCCAGAGACAAAAGTGAGGGGGTGAAGTGGTGAAGGCAAATGAATATAATTATGGTACTCGATAGGATCCATCCAACAGCGATCCTACGTCCACAAGGATGATCCTCCAGGAAACTCGGGACGTCCAAATGAGACCAATCAAAGATTGCCTGACTAATCCAAAAAATATCATTCACTTATACCTTGGCTAAGCGAGAGCCCCTCGACATTTACTGAGCCGAGGGTGAGGCTGGATGAAGTGTAATCCTTTAAATAATAGTACATCCAAGCAGGCGTTAGGTAGCAAAATCAGCAGTCACCAGGAGTAATAAGGCTCAGAGATCAACTGACTCCTTCAGTCGAAAGAATCTCCGACACCGCCATGGTGACAGCACCACTCGGTCACAAAAATATGAAAAGACAGAATGGTCATTAGTGACAATTACTAAACAGACAAACCACCGGGCAGGAGGAAAACAAACTAAATGGATAATAATACAGTTCATATGCTTTACAAAAACTAGAATAAAATGACTAATTATAAAATAACACAACAAAGTGACACCTCCTCTCCCAAAAGAAAAAAAATATATACATATATATATATATTTTTTTTTACAGTAAATAACTTGGAATATTTAAAAAAAAAAAACTAAATAGTCATTGAAAAGACCGACAAGCCAAACACAAGGTTTTATGCAACCCTGTAAGGAAAAAACAAAGGTATGAATTTGCAAAAAAAAATAAAACTTACAAAACCTGATATCCAACAGGAGGGGTGGCAAAGGAACAAGGATGCAGCTCACAAAGGTATCTAAATTAAAATATCATTAATACAATGGAAAATCTATAACACAGAAAACCTCAAAAACCATTGCTAAATATATTATTTTAAACCCAAGAGCTTCAAAACTCTCACATAAGTATACGCATAATTAAGAGCTACAATGCTCTAATCCGGACTCCATATAGCCTAACTGTTCATAGGTCATAATTTACACACTCAACGTTGTTTCACTTTGTTTCACATCGCTCATTGCAACAATGTTCAGCGAACAATAGTCCTGATAACACAGTGACAACACTATATCACTATAAAAGTGTCCTACCGAATACATACACTAACACTGGACAACACAGAGAAAACCAACACAGTTTTCCCCTGCGCAATCCTAACACACAAAATTTCGTGAAGCGTAATTATGCCTGAAAACCAAGAATGCCCGGATTAGTAGCTGTCCGCTAACAATGTAAATTCTCCGATTAATATCCTAATCACCAAATTAATCACCTCAGCGTATTATACCATGTGCCAAAGACCAACAAATACCAACATCATTGTATACCAACATCATTATATCATACTTTTCAGTAACAATTTTACGATATTACCCATTTGTTTCTTACAACACTCATTCCATAACACATTAGAAGTACTTCACCAACCTTCATTACAATAAACATTGTCACAAAATATAAACACCGAGTAGCACCTTCTACCTTTATCTAAGACCTCAATATTAAACTAATCTTAATTTTATAGCCCAAGGCATTTAGAGAACTCCTGTAAAGGAAAATTATAATTAATACATATTTGTTATACACTCATCTACTCTTACAATACAAACCTAAACACCTACTTCAACAGTACACACACCGTAACTAGAACGATACAGATACTACCTTAATATCCGCATAGCCCTCCGCAAGAATCTTCCCCTACTCAACGCTGCGAGAGAGAACATCGGCCACAACGTTGTCTTTTTCCCGGGACATGAGTGAATTCTAGATTCCACTCCTGTAACATGAGGCTCCAACGCATCAGACGTTGGTTTTTATTTTTGTATCTATTGATGAAGGTCAAGGGGTTATGGTCAGTCATAATCTTTATTGGAGTTCCTGTGGAAGAAAGATAAATGGAAAACTTATTAATAGCCAGAATGAGTGCGAGTGTCTCCTTCTCGACCGTCGAATATTTTCGTTGAGCGGAATTCAATTTCTTTGAGAAGAACGCGACCGGGTGAGAAACGCCTTGCTCGTCGTTCTGTAATAAGACCGCTCCGACACCGACATCACTTGCGTCAGTGGCAAGCGAAAAAGGCAGGTCGAAATCCGGAGCCCTTAAAACGGGGAAACTAAGAAGCACACCTTTTAAACACTCAAATGCCCTTTGCGTTTCAGGAGTCCAATTAAAAGGAACAGTTTTCTTCAGCAAATTAGTTAGCGGATCAGCAATGTCAGAAAAATTCCTTACAAATTTGCGATAATAACCAACTAGACCCAGGAATTTTCTGACATCTTTTCGACACTTTGGTATAGATATTTTCTCAATGGCCTCTACATTGGCTTGTTTAGGTGCCACCTTACCGTCACCAACCTCATGCCCTAAATAGATTACCTTCGCTTTGACAAACTCACTTTTTTTCAAATTAATTACTAACCCAGCCTTTTTTAAAACCTCAAATAAAGCCCTAATACGCTTCAGATGCGTTTCCCAGTCATCGCTATAAATTACGATATCATCAATATACACAACGCAACCTTCTAAACCATACACCAATGTGTTCATTAAACGTTGAAACGTAGCCGCAGCGTTTTTCATACCGAACGGCATTACACGGCATTGAAATAACCCTTGTGGAGTCACAAAAGCAGATAAAGCCCTGGCCCGTTTTGATAAAGGAACTTGCCAATACCCTTTTAGCAAGTCAAATTTACTGATAAACTTTGATTTTCTCATGCGATCGATACAATCCTCAATCCGAGGCAAGGGATAACAATCTGTCTGCGTGACTTCGTTAACTTTCCTATAATCGAAGCACAAACGAAAATCACCATCAGGCTTTTTCACCAACACTACCGGAGAGGACCATGGGCTTTTACTGGGCTCTATTAAACCATGCTTTAACATATAGTCAATTTCTTTGGCTACTACCTTAGCTTTAAAGGGGTTTAACCTATAAGGGGACTGTTTTATGGGGGTGGCATTCCCAACCTCCACGTCATGTTCCAAAATAGACGTACGACCTGGTACCTCTGAAAACAATTCTTTATAACCCATAACCAGTTTTCTTAAAGACCTTCGTTTCTCGCTACTGAGATGGGAGACTAAGCCATCAAAGTTCTCCAAATAATTCTTATTACTAGACAAGCAAATTTCATTATCATAATTATCATTATTAAAACCCTCTGAAAAGGAATAAAGATTATTATTATGTGAAACACCATCCGTAATAGCTGCTATCGGAATAACTTTCTCTCTTTCCTTATATGCTTTTAACATGTTAACATGACACAATTGGAAAGGCTTCCTTCTTTCCGGAGTTTCAACCAAATAATTTACCTCACTAACTTTTTTCAAAATTTTCCATGGTCCAGAGAAAGAAGCTTTCAAAGAATTACCCGGCAACGGCAAAAGTACCAAAACCCTATCGCCTACTGCGAAATTACGCACTTTAGCCTTTCTATCAAAAAAAGTATTTCATCCTTCTTTGACTAGACAATAAATTTTCTCTGGCAAATTTCCAAGCCTTCGACAATTTGTCACCCAAGTTTGTCACATAATCTAACAAGCTGATGTCGGGGATATCACCTTCCCACGATTCTCTTACCACATCAAGAGGACCACGCACACAATGTCCAAAGACCAAATCAAAAGGTGACAAACCTAAGGACTGACTTGGAGCTGACCGAAAGGCAAATAATAAATAAGGCAATTCCTTGTCCCAATCGGATCCATGAGTTAAACAATATTTCTTTATCATTGACTTCAGGGTCTGATGGAACCTCTCCAGAGCACCCTGACTTTCTGGATGATATGGGGAAGAAGTCACATGTCTAATGCCCAATTCATTCATCTTACCTTTGAAATATTTACTAACAAAATTAGTCCCACAGTCTGACTGGACGACCTTGGGCATCCCAAACCTAGTAAAAAAGTTGGTTAGTACTTCTACAATTTTTTCACTCTTAATGGTACGGAGGGGAATAGCTTCAGGATAGCGAGACATTTTATCCATTATAGTGAAAATATATTCATTCCCACTACGAGTCCTCGGTAACGGACCAACTGCATCGATAATGACCTCTTTGAAAGGCTCGGAAACCACAGGGATGGGGCACAAAGGAGCTTTAGGAACAGGTTGATTCGGCTTACCGACTTTCTGACACACATCGCAACTATTAACAAACTTCTTAACGTCTGCTTTCAACTTGGGCCAGAAATAGTTAGCGAAGAGTTTGCTAGTCGTCTTATAAACACCAAAATGTCCAGCCAAACCACTTTCATGAGCCAACGACATCAAACCATTTCTGTAAATATAAGGAACCATTATTTGTCTTAATATTTCATGTTCCGAGTTACCAGCCTCCATCGGCCTACTCACCCTGTACAAAATATTCTTAATAATTCTAAATTTAGGTACAGTCAAGTCCGATTCTTCGCCCGACTCAATGGGTAGGTCGCGAAATTCCTTTTTCTGGGCTTTAACAAGTTCTTCCACAGTCCAATTCGGATGATCTCTCAAAATATTAATATCTCCTACAATACTACTACTATTTTCCAAACTACTCAAGTCTACATCAGTTGCAACGTCAACAACTCTAGCACTAGAACGCGTAACTACTGCTACTTCTGGATTGATCAAAATTGGACAAGTCTTATTCTTAAAAGCCACGTCATTCCCCAAAACAATATCAACCCCTTTGACCGGAAACTTATTTACTACTGCCAACTTCAAAACTCCTGAAAAAGAAGGACATTTCAAATGAAAATTTCCGATGGGGTAAGACTCGACTGAATCAGGAAAACCAGACAGCAAAACAAACTCTTTATAATCAAAGTCAAAATCTTTAGGTAACGCGTCCCGTAAGATCAAAGACTGGGCCGCCCCAGTATCCCGTAAAATCCTTACTTCCTTTTCAATGGGCGAATTGACCGACGACACTTTCCCAGTAGACAAATACCTCTCAAAACAGCCTGTTAGTCATTGGTCACTGGGTTTGGTCGGAACAGGATCGCTGTCTTTTCTGCCGACTCCCATCACCGGTCTTCCTCTAGCCTGCAAGGATTTTTTAAAAGCAAAGCAAGAACTCTTCAAATGCCCTTTCTTATTACAATAAAAACACGTAACCTTCTTTTTCCACTCTGGATCATGGGAACCATAACCTCTTTTATCATTATTAACAGAAAAACGTTTAACATTATTAACAGATTCCTGTACCGTAAAATTATTATTATTATGATTAGGCCGCATAAACGTCTTACTCTTATTATAACCACCTCGACCTGTCCTATCCCATTTCGGTTCTACACTTGTCCCTGATGCTCCTAACTCACTCTTGTGTGACAAATAATATTCATCGCTAGCAATAGCGGCTTCCTGTAAATTGTCGATTTTCAGTTCTTCGAGGTGAACTTTTAACTTATCTGAAACACACCTCTTGAATTCTTCTACATATAACAATTCTTTTAATTTTTCCATGTCATCCACCTCTTTCGATTTAAACCAATCTTCCGCAAATTGTCTTTTTCCCCTAGCGAACTCTACAAAGGTTTGGTCACTACACTTTTGCAGATTTCTGAACCTTTGCCTGTAGGCTTCCGGAACCAACTCGTAAGCTTTCAACACAATAGCCTTAACATTTTCGTAATCTGAGGACAAAGTTTCATCCAAAGTTACATAAACCTTTTGAGCCCTTCCTACAAGTTTACTCTGTATGAGAGTGGTCCAGTATTCCTGGGGCCACTGCAATTTGGCCGCAATTCTCTCAAATGAGACGAAAAATTCCGCAACATTGTTCTCTTGGAAACATGGCACAAACTTAAGGGCCTGCCCCAAATTAATGGCAGGCGTTACCAAACTACCCGGGGAGGCAGGAGGAGAAGAGGGAGCTGCATTTCGCATTTCTCTCTCAAACATTCTTTCTCTCTCTCTCTCCTCAGCCCTAAATTTCTCTAAATTAAATTCTAAAGTTTTCAGTTCTATGTTTAGTCAATACCTCCACCGACACCTCAGTCTTCGGTGTTATTACCTCACCCTTTTTAACCATACTGACATAATCATAAACCTGGATTAACAATAGGCCTTTCCTAATAGACACATCATACTCCAACTCCAAATTTTGAGCTACTTGCTCCAATTCACTTCTATCAAGCTCCGCAAGCCTTGCTTGCCACCCCTCTCCAGACAGGAGATCTAACACACTAACTGTCGACATTGTGACTAAAACTAAATATCAACAAGCAACAAACTCAACCCGAGGAGGTGTAAAAATGTTGTTCAAAGAAAACTAAGCCCCCAGAATTAATTTTGCACTGAGTGAACAGACAGGAACGTAAGATCCTGACAAGGTCGCCAATTTGTAACGGTCCTTTTCCTCCGTTACTAAAAATTAAATAACTCTTATCAAACTCTGTTCACAACCACAAGCTAAGTCCACAGTCAGTGGAATAGCTCTCAAACAATATTAATAGTGCAAAAATCAATTCATGGGGGAAAACGAAACACCACAAAAACACTTAAATTTAATACAAAAATATGCAGATAGAAGTTATTCCTGAACCTCGGAATACAATTATTAATGAACACCAATCAACCTGAAAGATTTATAAACCAACACACTTACCCAATTAAGACAGAAAAAAGCAAAGATACATCCACAAAGAGAAGGGGGTTCAGATAGGAGAAGGTATTCGGAAAGTAAGAACAACCTATCAATTACAAACTAATTAATCTAGTGATAATTTCCCTCCTCCGAAACACTGGAGCAGTGGCCGTGATCTCCTTAATCATATATTGCTGTCCACCGTAACACTGGAGTTATAGCCGTGATCTTTTCAGATACTTATATGTCTCTGCGTCCAGAGACAAAAGTGAGGGGGTGAAGTGGTGAAGGCAAATGAATATAATTATGGTACTCGATAGGATCCATCCAACAGCGATCCTACGTCCACAAGGATGATCCTCCAGGAAACTCGGGACGTCCAAATGAGACCAATCAAAGATTGCCTGACTAATCCAAAAAATATCATTCACTTATACCTTGGCTAAGCGAGAGCCCCTCGACATTTACTGAGCCGAGGGTGAGGCTGGATGAAGTGTAATCCTTTAAATAATAGTACATCCAAGCAGGCGTTAGGTAGCAAAATCAGCAGTCACCAGGAGTAATAAGGCTCAGAGATCAACTGACTCCTTCAGTCGAAAGAATCTCCGACACCGCCATGGTGACAGCACCACTCGGTCACAAAAATATGAAAAGACAGAATGGTCATTAGTGACAATTACTAAACAGACAAACCACCGGGCAGGAGGAAAACAAACTAAATGGATAATAATACAGTTCATATGCTTTACAAAAACTAGAATAAAATGACTAATTATAAAATAACACAACAAAGTGACACAATATATATATATATATATATATATATATATATATATATATATATATGTGTGTGTGTGTGTGTGTGTGTGTGTGTGTGTGTGTGTGTGTGCGTGTGTGTGTGTGTGCGTGTGTGTGTGTGTGTGTATGCGTGTGCACGTGTGTGCGTTTGTATATATATATATATATATATATATATATATATATATATATATATATATATATATATATATATATATATATATATATATATATATATATATGATGTTAAATGACTCTATCCCCAGGTCAAATAGGGTCATCTTTTATTACTGTACCTGTTTTAAGAACAGGATCAAACATCTTACTCTTTTAAGATGTCTCAGGTAGCCGTGGCTCCCTGGGTCAGCAAATTCCCTCTCCTTTGTCGACTTCTCTCACTGAATCTATCCTCAAACAAAGACCTACTGGAATTAAACACTGACGTACAAAACTAGACTTTATTTGCAGATTTAACGAAAGTGACTCGGCAAAGGCTACGATCATGAAATGGAGTGAATTCCACCCCCTATAAATGGTTATCATTTCTAGAGGAAATTCTGATTCACAAATATTCAGACTACTAATTCTAGACCAGCCAATACTAGTAACTAACAACTTGGTCGCCAAGCAAAGGGAAAAGGTCATGATGATTCTAGACCACAATAAATGTCAATAGCATGTAAAGAATAAACACCACTTCCCAAAATATTCATCCTCACAAGATGAACCCAGAATTCGTGTTGAAAGAAACATATCATATATTAAAACCTGAAATGGTGTTAGATAACATTCATATTCAAAACCGAAAAATGCACAATGGAAAGTGGAACAGGACAATGCATAATGGAGACACTGAGGATTTCACTGCAGCACTACTAGGTCTTTCCCCAAAATGTCTGGAAAAGATATGTGTTCATGAGTTAAGGTACTCACTTTCTATGGTGACAAGCAACAGATTTTCCAGTGGCGATCTTCCAACACTTCACCACTAACCAAAACAGACCCAGTCTCAAAATGAAGTCCCCCTGCAAGAGTCTATCCTCCTGATAATATACCATTCGCAAGTGCAACACACATATGCACTCACTTAATCCACTTCTTCCGGAAATGTGGCGATCCCGGTTCAGTGTCCGATCACGTTGTCTCCATAGACTTAAATCATGATCAAATAGCTCTCTGTATCCAACTGTGCAAACCCCCAGTGTTGAGACAAACACACCTGCAGTGGACGTGTCACTAACAGGCCACCGCATAGTTCATCCAAAGTCATACCAGACTTAGTATATACATACATACATATATATATATATATATATATATATATATATATATATATATATATATATATATATATATATATATATATATATATATATATATATATATATATATATATATATATATATATATATATATATATATATACAGTATATATATATATATATATATATATATATATATATATATATATATATATATATATATATATATATATATATATATATATATATATATATATATATATATATATATATATATATATATATATATATATATATATATATATATATATATATATATATATATATATATATATATATATATATATATATATATATATATATATATATATATATGTATGTATGTATAATATATATATATATATATATATATATATATATATATATATATATATATATATATATATATATATATATATATATATATATATATATATATATATATATATATATATATATAGTATATATATATATATATATATATATATATATATATATATATATATATATATATATATATATATATATATATATATAGTATATATATATATATATATATATATATATATATATATATATATATATATATATATATATAGTATATATATATATATATATATATATATATATATATATATATATATATAGCAGGTGTTTCAAAATTAGAGACCCCCTCCACAAAACAAATCGAAAGTTATGAAGTTTTCTGCTATAGCCTATCTCCAAGTACATTATTTTAAGAATCTATTAAGCTATTTTTCATTTTACATTTCTGTATTTTCAGACTGAGTGACGGAGCTAGATACAGCCATGGCTAACGACTCGGAGGAAATCTGATGGATTGACTGAATCTGGGCTATAACCTTCAGAGAGGCCAGGGATGCTGGTGCATCCTTTATTTCATGTTCCTGGATAGCTAAATACATTAAAAGAGATGAATCCTTTATTAAAAGAAACTGGAACAAAAATCCACATGTCTGTCATCATGAAAAGAGTGAGAATCTTGGAAGGCCTGAAGTCCTTTCTCAGGAGTCAAAAGACATCATAACTGAGGCAGTGAGCAGACCAAGAAAGTCTTTATGTAAATTAGCGCTTGAACTAGAAACAAAAAGAGGAAAGAAGAGAAGTTATAGTGCTGTATATGGTGAGTTGAAAAAATATGGTATCAAGTCATTTCATGTTATTAGCAAGCCCAACATCACTCAGCAACAGAGAGAAGACCGTGCATGGTTTTGTGGTTCATTTCTTAAAGATAGAGATGAAGCTGACTTTCTCCATGTTGCCGCATCAGATGAATTCTTCATTTACACAGTCAGGAAGACAAATCATAAAAATGACATCGTTCGGGCTACAAAGTTGGATGATATCAGCGATGATGGGTGCTATCACCAAGTTGTGAAATTTCCTGAATGTTTGGGAATTTTTCTCTGTTTCACAGCCAACGGTTAATGCGGATCATCAAAGAAAAAGGACAGCCATGGAATGGCAAATACTTCAGAGAAACTGTGCTTACTGGTGGAGTACTTCCTTTCCTCAAAGATCCTGAAAATATGTTATCTGTTGAAGAAGTCACATTTTTGCATGATAAGGCACCATGTTTCAAGGCTCTTCAGACACAGGAGCTGCTTTGAAACAGTGGCATCGATTTCTTCTCGTCAAGTGAATTTCCAGGAAGCTTCCCTGACCTTAATGTGTGTGAAAACATTGGTAGTATCTTAAAGGATCGTGTTGAAGCGTGCACAGTAAACTATGATGGTGTACCAAGCCTCGACGACCTGCTAAGAGAGGTGGCTGAAGTGCTCAGGGAAATGGAGTTTGAGTCTCAGCTTTTTTGCAATTTGCTGAAATCATACCTCTCAAGAATGCTGGCTGTGGTACAGGCAGATGGAGGCCACACAAAATATTAAATACTCAGAGAGAAACTTAAATAAATACCTGTTCTGAATCACTTTTGTTTTTGTCCATATCAATTTTAGTTTATGCTGTAGAGGGGGGGGGGGGTTCTAATTTCGAAGCACCCTGCATATATATATTTTTTCATTTACATATTTGTGTGTGCAGATAGGCGGGTTTGTGTGCTTGTTTATATGTTTCTATGTCTGTGTGTTGAAACTTATCTATTTTTGCATTTACGAGGTCTATCACAAAAGAAAATATTTAATGAATCAACTTTAGTTCATTCAAGTTTCCCTGGAGTCCCTCTGAAACATTTTATGCTCCCTCAGTCTCAGTGAACTTAAAAAGGGCTGATATTTACGATCGAAGCAAATTACTTATCACCTGGTGTTGAGAGCAAGTCTTTAGGAGAATTTTTAGCCCCTGTTTTATGTGTTCATTAGAGAGTTAATGAGTTTATTCTCACTACTTCTTTGACGGTCTAATTGTCATGCCCATAATTTATCCAATTCTTTCATCGTATTAATTATGTATTTAATTATTTATCTTTTTCTGTAATTTAAAGGTTATATTAATATGATTATGATGATATTTTTGAAAACTGTCTTATGCGGAAAGTGTTTCATTACTGAATAGTAAACAAAAGTTTGTCATGTAAAGAAATCTGTTATTTTAATCCATGGGGAAGTTTATT